>JANSTU010052361.1:0-20245 GCA_027564075.1 Bolitophila hybrida
TCTTCCGCCGGCTGGCTTATCCATGGTGTCGTTTTCACCGGCTCTGAATCGTCGAAACCATTCCTCCGCGGTTCGAAATGATAGAGTACCATCCCCCAAAACATCCCCCACACTGCGATGGCGACACCTCCTTTATGCGAAGCGTTTCGATCGTACAACCATAAATGGATGTTTATTAGAAAATGTTGTACTTCATCTTTTTTATGAATGCTGTTATCACCTGAAAACAATATTGAGCGTTCTATGAGAGTTAGTCGACTGCTCAAAACGAGATTGGAACACTGACTGAACGGCAACTCACCATTCGGCCTCTATTTATACTAAAATCTAGAGACCTAATTTTTTATGAGGTCTCAGACAGATGGAGCAAAAGATTAAGTTACATTAAAACTTTAGGACTCATATCCATGGGGTTGTGTTGTGAGTGTTAGAGCACAGTAGCTCCAATATGGCGACATCGCACAGTGGCCCTATGTCCCACAAGGGATTACAGGATCCAATGATGAAACATTAAATATATATACATATTATTTTTTTTGTATAGTTGGACTAAATTAAATCCGACATTTTTTATAACCGTTTCTTTATCGCCAAAATTCTAAGTTTTGCTTTTTAATATAAAACATAAAAAACTACGTACTACTACGAAATTATAATTTTAAATAAAAAAAGGCTTATTTTAAGTTAAAAACAAAATATGTTTGTGTCACACTTTGGCTATTTTTAAAATAATAATATATATATATATATATTATTTTTAAACTCTTACAATAAGTTCTAATACGAGTATAAAATAGGTGTTTTAGTATAGTATAAAATATACATCTAGAAAACCACAATTTAAAAAAATACCGTTGAAACCTATAATAATCCAATTATTACAACAAAAATTATACATTATACGTATCTAGATTTAATAGAATCAAACTCTAAAGATTCCAGAACATTCAATAATTCTAATAAAAAAAAGAGTAATTTTACTTTTTTATCTCTTATATAAACCGATTCGTTGAACCGTTATCCCCAAAAAAACACTTTCAATTTATTTTTTTTTCTAACACAAACCTAATCACGCAAACAACATATTTAATTGAACATTACATCGATTCGATATGAATGAGCAGTTACCACAAAAATACAACACGCCCGACAAGTGTTCAAGTCAATCTATATACAAAAGACAAAAAACGACGAACCGCACATACTATAAAATTATATACCAAACCAATCATTCTGTGTGAGTAAGAATTCTTTGGCTCGTTTCAAAAGTGGGTCAGTCTCCATCGAACCTTATGTACATATTATACTATATATACAAGTTCTAAGAAATATTATGTCTAACAGTTCAATAACTTCATAAACACACGGCATCTAATTTACGTTTTTCATAATATAACTATATACTATATATAAAGGTATACTATATATAGGTGAAATGAAGCCGCAAGCCAACACGAATACACACGACACACAGGAAGTGATAGGCTCACCGTATGCAGCTCATTCAAAAACCAAAACAAATCAAATAATAATCAACAGCGCATGCGAAAGGTATGCTCGAGCGTCTTTAAAAGTATGTGTTTTTGCAAAGTCAAGGCTCTCAATGTGAGCGCGTAATCCATAAACACGCGGCTTAACGGTTATTTGATTTTAGAGTATGCATATATATATATATATACAATTATATATGCATCTTCACATGCTCATAATATAGGAACCAGTTGATAAATATATAATCGTACGTTGCTAAGCGTTACAATACGTTAAAATTGTTAAGACACATGACAATAAGAATATTGCTCGTCGCCACACTTCGAAGCTGATCAACTGGTTTCTTTGAGTGCACCGCGCACAACGCTGCGTACCATGACCAATTCGTAAAGCTATGAAGCTCTGCGACAGGCGCACTCGTAGTCAATCAGTCTTCACAGAACCGTCGAAGAATACAGCAGCAACATAGTTCAAAACCACTAACCGCGTACAAACTAACAAATTAACCGTGTTCCCCGGAACTGACAAAAGACGCGCAGCACCTGAGGAATATACTTTAGATTTTTATCATACATTTTTTTCGTAAAACATCGAGAATAAGAACCGTTTTTTTTTGAACATATAAGTAAATATTTGTATACAGTGATTTGCACCTTTTATTACTTGTATACGAAAAGAGTAAGAGACCCCTGGCTGCGTGTGCAGAATTCAAATCGAGTGTCAAGTGCTGTATATATATAACGGTAAGTGAATTTGTATGTTATGGAATACGATTTTATATAATGTTAAGTAAATATTTGCATAATTTAACGGGTTCCCGAGCAAAGTTTGTTGTATATATATATGTATGTTTTTGTGTGAGTGCAAGATTGTACCTGTATACCGTGTGTGACATAATTAATAAGCTCGGCCAGTGTGTCGGACTGCGGGTTCTTATGGATGAGCAATCAATCAATTATTTGTAGAATGAGGACGTTGTAAAAAAGTAGTTAATATTTATATTAAATGATGAAATTTATTAAATTAAACAAAACTTTTAAAATTATTAACAATACCTGCAAAACACCTCAAAGTCGTATTATAAAAACAAATCATTCTATGGAAGTATTGTGATAAATCACTTAAATAGTATATATGCCAGTTTCTTTGAGTATTTCATATTCAATGTATTATCTTTGTTTTATTTTTCTTAATTCTATTCATAATTTATGTGACATCTTAATTAGTACTCTTTCAAATCAGCGGACAAGGTCGGTATTGATGACCATCACCTTTATTTGAAGCTGTGCATAATTGCTGTGAAATTTAAGTATAAAGATGATCAATACATCATATTTGAGAACGTCATTAAGTGTTTGCAAAGCGTGCATTTATTTTACGAGGTTCAATTATTGAATTGAAGCAAATACATTTTATACGGACAATTCATTTTTTAGATTGTTGATCCTTGTTCAATAAACAATCTCTGATTGGATTTTTTGACAGAATTTTGGTTTTATTCTGTACTTTAACAACGAGTCGAGGATTTGTTATGTCTGTCATCAATATATCAATATCTCGCTTATTTCATTATATCTGTACCAGTTGAAGGCATTTTAACTTGATTGTAGTTTTTTTCTGGTTTCATCTGAATTAAAGTAAACAATTCGTCAGATCCATAGAATGTTGATCTGTATGTCCATTTGTGTAATAAGAAACAGTGTAAAATATAACCATTACAATATTTTACTGAATTAATTCTCATGACCACTGAAATATGTTTTTAAATAATTGTTTTTCATAGGTTTCTTTTTTAAACCAAAAACAGGAGCCAAACATTTTGTTTGGTTGGCCAAATAGCACATTTATCATAAAAATAGTGACGATCTAATTTTAGGTAATTCTGAACGTTGATCAACCTATTTCGAATTTCTTATTATTAAAAATAACATTTTTTTTGGTACTTAATAGAGGAATTGATTTTATGTAGGCTGAAATAGACGCTGTTTTTATGATCACAAATTTTAATAAAAAATCGTCTTTTCACATTTTTTTTCCAATTTTTAAGAATTTTATTTCTTTATCTACGAGCTCTTTTTATTTTCCATGTCGATTACCTAGTTTTAAGTATGTTTTTTTTTAAATCAATTCATGACTTTTTTATTTTAATGATTATGGTCTGAAATAGCCTGCTTATTCATATATTAAATATATTTTATAGTAAAAACATTAGTTTTTCAAGTTTTTTTTGATTATTTTATTTTATTGTTTGTTTTTTTTATATCTTGTTTGTTTTGAAGAATTATTTCTACAAATTTTATCCGATTTGCGTGTTTTAATATAATTTATGTTAGTTTTGGGTATTTAAGGAACTATTTCCAAGTGCTTTCTTTTTCTATTTATCAATAATTTAATATTTCTTTCAAGATAACAAAATCCATATTTTTTGACGTTATTTCCCGCAATTATTGCTGTTTTCCGTGTAATTTTATTTAATTGTTTTTCCAATCATTTCTTTTCTATTTAATCATAGTAATTTCTGGAAACTGCTTTTTTAAACAAATTCCGATAATCAATTTCTATGGACTTTCGCAAATTTCAGTTTTTAAAAAAAAAACTTCGGCAATGTGGTCTTTTACAAATTTTGTTTTTTATAGTAGAAAATAAATCACTATTTTTGCACCTGCAGAACTATTCTACTAAATTACTCACCTCTCACCGCTGTCGATGGTAATAATTACGGCTGAATTAAAAAAATCAAACGGCATTTAAATATGTAATGCTGTGGCTATCGAATAAACTAGAATCATTCGAAAATACTAAAAATTGAATAATTGGCATTTTTTGAAAATTAATTTTCAAATTTCATGAATTTTTTCGATATTTTGTTACAAAAAAAACGGTTAGGATTTTTTGCAATATTCTAGTTTACTCGGTGAGTATGCAAGTGCCAAATATATCATACAAATTTCAAAGACATTTCACAAAACGTTTTAGAGATGTCGTGGTCCAGTTTTTCTAGCGTTTAAAAAATCAAATACTATTTAAACAAAGGAAATCTGTTATTTCTTCTTCCTCCACTTGAAAGTCCTTCCTTCAATTCTGGCTTATTTCATGACATCACAAAATGACCGCCAAGAGCTCTACCAATCGCTCCGAACACCGTTTCTTTTAAATGCTATAACTATACAACGAATGCAAAAAATATTGATTTATTTGACATATCACACTAGGTGACTGCCATACATTTAGTACGTCATTAAAACGTCATTGAGCTGTCACAACGGCTCTCAGAATACGACCGCTGATCACAAATGCAAATAAAACTCTTAAATTTTCTAATTAAATTTCTCTTAGACCCATTTTCATAAAATGCAAGAAAAAAATCCGCTAGTTTACATGAAAAAATTACGAGTCTAAAAATCTAAAATATGTAATACATGCAAAATTAAAAGAAAAAAATATATTACTATTAATTATTATTTAAATAAATTTTCTTGAATAACTCAGGACTGAGAAAAGAAAATTAGTATTCTCAAATTCCGCTGGATCGAAAAGTCACAGAAGGACGTTCTGTAGGTTAAACCTAATAAAAAATGTGATAATGAAATAAAAAAAATCTACTCATTATCCAAACTAATTAAATCTAAAACTAAAACCACTTGATACACAAAAACAAAAATACAGCTTTCATTCAATTAAATTGGGTAGAAATTTTCAAATTAGCGATTCTTTAAATACTCGCTGCTAGCAATCTTTTCGAAACAATGAAAACAATTTCTAAAACACACCAAAAATCAGGTTGAACAAAAATTGGACAACAAAACACACGACCTATTGTTATATAGTTAAATGTAGCAGAGATCGTATATCTATATTGCGCACGCGTCCTTGACAGACTATAGCGGACGGTTTCGTTACCTTGCGACGTTTAGAAAACAAGAAAGAAAGCATTGTTATTATTCTGTGATTACTTTCCGGTATTTAAAGTCATTGTCTTCTCGCGTCGACCAACGAAATTCAACACTATTAAATGCAATTATATTAGTATACGTGTGCACTGGTCGAAATGGTGTTTAGCTTTCGTTTAGTATACCTGTGTATATTTATATATAATACATATATACAGATAATAGGTGCAATTTGAGTGCATGACCTACATTGCATGCAGAACCGAAAACAATTGCGACCCACACACATACATTTACCCGCGCCAAGCCTCACAAAATATACGGAATATAATAACGTTGTGCCGGCCGCATTGATGTCTGAGATGCTCATTATCTTTAGAATGTGCTTGTGTATATATGCAAATGCGAGCTTCTTTAATTTTATGAAGCACTGCATTTGAATGGTTAAAACATAATAAATGGACAAAGCGCGTTAGATCGTGAAAGAGCGTTTTTCAATTTTATATGCCGCCAATATGTGGGCTTTTTGTCGTATGCCTATTATAATAAATAGTGTATACATAATCGTGGAAATACACATTAAATAATTATATATAAACAAAGTAATCATCTTTGTAAAGTGCGTCGTCGTTTCGGTCGAGGTACGCGTTTACCGTGTGCACAGCACACACACACACACAATATAAGTCACCTGAAGAGCGACGCTCAGGGAATTATAACAGCTCAAAACCGATTTGACGGCGTTGACCTAGAAAAACACCTGAACGGTGAACACATAAATATACACACTCACTCCCAGGAATTTCTCCGTTCCCGAGCACACTCTCAATGGTTATTATTAATGTATATAAGGTAAATATATTTTATTAATTAAAGTGCCGTCAATTTGCTAAAGAAATTAATAACTAAATAGCAATATATATGTGACTATGTGTTTGTATTCGTGTCCATGCCTAAGAAATCTTAAGTTCAACTATTGAGTTTCTGAGCACGCCTCGTGCCGCACTCTCTCTGATCAAATGCGCAAAGGAAAAGAAAACAACTGTCGCGAACGTATTTTGTTGTTGTACCCACATAATGCAAAATCAAACAAATCATCCGTCAGCATTTCTAATTTTGCGCGTCTTCTATCATATAATAATAACAAAACGACAAGTAAGTGTCATTGAACTTGGTATCGATGCGCGTGTTGTGTGTCTGAGCGGAAGCACATAAAGCCGCTTGCATACGTACAAGAAGCAATCGTCTTGATATCGTGCTGCCTTTCTTGCTTGTGTGCGGACATGGCAATCGCTCAAGATTGAAACGTTTGTTTTTATATACGCTAATTGTACGATAATTATTTATACAATCTATGTATGGTTTGGAAACCACAGAGCAGAGAGAGGGACTAATTTATGTGTATTTTTCACTCGTATATGAATATCGCGATATTTATCAAGATTTCGTGGCTAATTGATGCCGTTAACCTTTGTGTGGTGTAGTATCGAAGTGTTTGTAAATTCATTTGTTTTGGTTTCTCGGGGTCAGTGTCTTCTATTGAGGTAATCACATTGTGTTTCTTTTAGTTTACAATCAAATTTTCAAAAAAAAAAATAATCATACGATCTTTTTTTTTTTTTACACAAATAAAATCACTTTTTTCGAAATATTTTGAAAACTAGTGATTGTAATTTTTTTATTTTTTTTCGTTTTTGGTTCCTTCAACAAAAATGTTATTAATTTTTTATGTTAATTTTTATATAAGTTAGAGTTGAAAAACTTTGCATGTGTAAAGCCATAGCCGAGTGGGTTAACGCGTTGGCTTATGGAAGGTCGCCGATTCAATCCCGTTCGGCAGACCGCACTTTAAATCAGTAGCTTCCTCTTGCTATTAATAGACTATTTCTGAAATAGGTTATTGATTTTGAATAACGGAACATTAATGCTATCAATTTACATATACACTCGCACCCTATATAGAACAAGAAGTGTATGATGGCGTTGATGATTCACGATTCCGAATATAAATAGCAAGATAGATCTCGGTGCATAGAGATATCTCCAAAATATGCGCATTTGCCCTGCAAAGTTATTAGAGTCGCGTCAGGGCAAATTTAGACTCCTAACCATCGGGGAGGATGTGTTGTGAGTGTTAGAGCACAGTTGCTCCAGTAGGAGTAGCATAGCACATATAGCACATCTGCATGACCTGACCTCTCGTGTGAGTCCGTAGGTCAATGAATCCGGTGTGCGGCATCGCACACTGACCCTCCTGTGTCTTATAAGGGATTAAAGGATTCAAAACGTGCTTCTGCTGCTACTTCAGATAGTTGCCAGATTGGCAACATAGTGTACGAGTGGACCCATGAATTTGTACTTTGTTCATTGTAGGCGACATTGGTTGCAACGAATACGCATTCTAATAGATTTGTGTGTATGGAGTAACGTTCTATGTAAGAACGGACGCATGCAGGTCACAGATCGGACCCATTGTGCTACTCTGATCCATTTCTTGATCTTAGCCTAATCAAGCCAATTCGATCTTCTTGGAGTAGGTCAATACATTCCTGGACCGTTTTAGACGTTATACGATATGATGATAGAACCCTTAAAGCGGCTTGGCTATATATGACAACGGTTCTGTTTGTTATATGTAGAGTTTTTTTAATTCAGATATTATAGCATAATTTCCAAAAGGAATTGCTATGCGTATTTCTGGCTGTAAGCAAAATACACCCGCTCCCGTTCTGGAATCCATTTTGGATCCATGGGTTTATATTGCTACATCATTTTCACTTGGAAGTGAAGTCTCGTCCATCCAAGCTTCCCTACTTGGTAAAGTGGTTTTGAATGTTTTAAGAAATCTGTATTTTGGAAGCATCTGGTCGGTCATCATAAGAAATTCTGTTTTCTTTAAAACTGAGTCGATAATCTACCAATGACCTAGGTTATAATCCTTTGTGTTCCATACATGAATGTTTCTTATTCTTTGGGCTGTCAAGAATGCTTCTGAGGAGGTAAATCAAATTGCATTTCGATAGCAGCAGTTGGTGCAATCCGTATGGCTCCAGTCACACTAATTCATGCAGCACTTTGTAGATGTTGCAGTTTGGTTTGAACCAAAATTAGCTTAACTAAGTATTGCAAACAATTGTTAAAAGCATTGTATGACTTTATATGACTTTAAGGTTAAAGCCACCATTACTAGGTACCGAAAATTATTTATCTATATAAAAAAATAAGCACGGAGCAGTCAGCCGAAGATAAATTATCGATGACGGCTGACCCTTCAAATATGACCGGCGGCTATAACCTAAATAAATCATGTATTAGTTTTTTTAATAATTATATTATTATTATTTATTTCAATAAAATTTCAATATAAATTCTATGAGAAAAACATAAAAATGCGTTCGAAGTACTGAAAAAATCCAAACTCTTGAAGAATATTCGGATTATTTATATTGTATCCATTTTCGAAAGTTCTTTTAGTTGACTTTCAGATTCAGTAAAAGAAATGACATAAGTTGACAACTCGGAAAATATCTGATCTACAAAATAATAAATAATACCAACAAATATCATATAAACTTACTTGGCTGCACTTGGTTGATGATACTAATTTTTGTTCTTATTAAATATCTGGTTTTCTTTAATTTATTTGTTCAGATATATTTCCGTTGAAAATTATGAAAATCTGAATAATAGTATGTTGATTTTTTCCAAAATATTATTTTGAGAGTATATAAAATATTAAAAAACAGCATATTGAGGTAATATGCACTGAATTTCTTATTTATTAATATAATTTCTTATATAACCGACATGTTAAGAACTGCTTGTCTAGGCAAATTTAGAATATACATTGTAATTGATACATACACATTTAGAAGGAAGGTTTCAACAAGACTTGAGTACCATGACTGGGGTTGGGCTTTTGGGATGACAGAGTAAAAATGTCGCCCTAGTTCACCTTAGCTTCATCTGCTCTACCATTCAACGCAGGTTTATTTTATCCATATGGTGTGTTAACTGATACACTTCGGCTTTTTTGGTCCAGTTTTATCAGAGTAGCCTCTTCATTACTGATTCTACATTTGTGTAGGTCTAGCAACTTTTGTCAGAATTCAGAACTTTTCTCTCGAAACACCTAAGTTTTAGAGTGCAGTCAGTACTGACGACATGTTGTCGGATGCAATAATGAATGCATTGTTTTAAATAAAAAGCCATTCAATATGATAGCAAGCCTTGCATTGTTGTAGGTTTAATATATTGCAGCTCCAACCCAATCGGCTGTCCATTCTTCAAACTATCGATTTTTTCGTACTCACCTTTATGGTCAACTGAAAGATAAAATGAATAAAACGAGAAATTTGGACTCTTCATATTTTATGAAATTAATGGCGAGTTGTTAATTTCACAATTACGCAATTTTCCAAAATTCGATTGGATCCAAAATTGCTTTAATTTAGAATTTGAAGTCGGTGTATTTGGAGATTTTTTATCATGTGTTTGATGTTTCTTTATAATTGCTTATGGAAAACACATTAACAGTATCTAATAGATTTTACTTAGCATATTATTATTATTAGACTTGCAAACATTGCATTTCAGACTGATACTTGTCATTTTTTTTAATCTGAGATAAATAAACTTTTTCTAACAACATTTTGTATGTTTATTCAATTTTGAAAGTGGCTCATCATATCATATATGTGATTTTGTGCAATCGTCTGGGAATCACGTAATTTATAAATATTCCATAGAACACTGTTGTGACCAAAAGAAAGCTAAGTCTGCGTACTACAACACCCTGCGATGAAATTTGAACAAACTCCCGCCCGACTTCCCCTACATGAAGAACTTGCAGACATATAAAACGTAAACATCTCAATCAGTACTTGTCTGATTTCTGGATTTCCTCATCTGATGGCGCTTGAAATCATACAAACGCCAAATTTTATTCGATGAAAGATTTCCAATGAGGTGGGAGAGCGTTAAAATGTCAGTAAAACAAAATATGGGGGTTCTGGAATTTAATTAGAAACAGAAGATATTAAAATTACCTAAATCATTGAAAAAAATAATAATAAAAAACATTGAAAATAATAAGACATTCCTCTTGAGAGTTAGAGGTATAAACTGTAAGTTTTTATATATTCTCAATTGGGGTCCTGAACACTCAAAATATGATGGACAAAAATAAAAATGTAACTCTTGGTACATAATGCAATTCATTTGTCAAGAGCTCTTCCACGAACAGTATGGTTTTAGTTTGAAGAAAAACAAATTGTGGTAAATCATATTATGTAACATTTTCAAGGCGAATATATAGGAGAGGTCACAGCTTACCCCTCAAACCCCAAAAATAAATCTAAATAAGCGATTTTAAGGAGAAATGTTTAGGGAGAGAGGACGTGTTATATTCAAAAGGTATTTTATGTATCCATCATAAAAAAAACAATTTTCGACCACCTTTGCGGCAAAAGTGCTAGAAACTGGGGGTTAGAAACAAAAAACAGGTGCCAAAGATAGTGACCTAAAATATATACTAAGCCGAAATAAAATATGACTATAGCATCTCTACGAGGATGTAACCTCTGCTATTCTTCCGCCCATTTTCAACATCAGAAGCACTATTTAGATAAATTTATTAAATATTTTTCTGTAGTCACACCTTATATTTAATACCATCTTCAGAATGGACTGTCTCAAATACGATTGTTCAATTTAGTTAAGTAAAATGTATATTTAATGTGTTTTAAAACCACTCTATGTTTTATACATATATAGTTTTATTTCTTCTGTCTATCGTTTTGCTGAGCGTATCATTCGTACTTTGATTGCATTTTAGAGCCAAAGATACATTTTTTTAAAGGTTTTTCAAAGTTAGGTGTGAATATTTTTGGAATAATTGAGTTTTAATATTTAAAATGGCTTTTTCTATTACGAATTTCACCAAATTTTAGAAAGACATTTGAAAATGTTTTTTTCGATTTTCCGAAAATTCTAAACAAAACAACCTCAACAAACTTTTACTAAAAACTAAAAAAAATACAAAACAAAACGCATCAAAAATCTACCATCTCCAGAATCATCAACTCAATTGAATAAATATGAAAATAATATTTAAAATATAAGTGAAAAAAATCAACCAAGAATAATTATAATTACCAATTACAAACTGAGACTAACTATATTTTATAATTTATGTTATATATTTACATAATTAAAAAGACAAAAGACAATAATTAAAAAAAAATATGTTTTAGATCTACAAAATGAAGTGGATGTACTTCCTGTGTGCGGCCATCCTGGTGTGCCCAATCTATGCACGTCCCAATACAGAAACACCGATTTCGGTGTCCATTGATCCCGCCTCAAAGCCCGAGGCCATTCCAACCAAAGCCGAGTCAATCGATAAAGCTGCATCAATTACCAGCACCATTCAAAGGTACATCAAGCATGAGTCACCCATCCACATAACCGTTCCTAAATATGTAGGCGACTATGAGCTTTCTAACAACTACGTGCTTAACAACTTCCTAAAATCTAGTATTAATGACTTAAAACAAAATAGATTTAGTAATATTAAAAACGAAGACGATCTTCAATTTTCTACGGATGCAAATTCAATTGTTCAGGTAGCAGTTAATCCGACGACAAAACAGCCGAAACGTTATGAAGATGACAATATTAGTACAAAGCCAGTTATTCAGAAGATTTATACAAAATGGACTGATCACATGGATCAATTGCCTAATAGATATTTTGAATATGATCTCGATGTGCATAGTAATGGTGAGTACTTGCCATCGAGTACAACCGAAGTGCCACTGGATCGATTCTACGAGAATTTGTATCCGGATCGACCTACGCTACAGCCACCATACGAAAATGACAGACGACCACCGTTTCAATGGGTCGAGTCAACCACCATAAAAGCTCCAAATCGTATTCACTACTACGATCATCATGAAACATTTCAATCAATACCATTTCTCGAAGTCACACCTAGGCCCGTTTCTTTTACCCAACATTCCGATAATAATAACAATGACAAAAACCTAACACCCACAAAAGTAGCGCCAACAATGATTGTTAATACAAAACCAGTCAGTTATATCGGAGTAGAATTGTACAATCCGTATTCATCGTCAATGCCAACATTCGAGGTGGTTACTCTCAGTCCATTTGAAGTAACATTACCATTATTGACGACTGCATTTCCTCAGCTAACAACAGAAACAACAACAGCACCAAATATCGGTCGACCTGCAGCAGCGACCGCTTATCCAAAGAAAAAAATACACAAGCAGAAACCGGTTCGTCGAACTAGAACAACAACGATACGTGCACCGACGAGAATTAAAGTGCCACATACGAATTACATTGATCCCGCCGACCCTAACCCAAATTATGAAGGCGAAGGTGACGATGACGATGACGATGATGGAACTAGTGCAAATAACAGTGGCTACAATTCGGGTTCAATTGAAGAACCACATGCGGACAATCGGTGTCCCATTGTGGTGACCTTAAGTGATTCAGTTTTGTCGGGTGTATCGCAGGCAACGAACTGCGCTAATGACGGTAGTATATTGACACCATTGAATCAACAAGAACCACAGCTACAGGAAGATCCGGATGTTCATTATTCGATCGATGATGGACATGAAGATGAATCAGTTGCAGTTTCGGATTTGATTGATGATGCCAGTATTGAGGATTCGGTTAAGTGGCCAGATAGTGGTAGTGGTATTCAAATCACTCTCGGTGGAGGTAACGCTGGTGGAGGCCATGGAGGTGGTGGACATGGTGGTGGTGGACATGGTGGTGGAGGACATGGTGGTGGAGGACATGGTGGCGGAGGACATGGTGGCGGAGGACATGGTGGCGGAGGACATGGTGGCCATGGCAATCAGCACGGTCACCAACAACAGCACACACATCCTGTTCAACAAACACGTCCACATCGTCCACATCGTCCACATCGCCATAAACCTCAAAAGATAACCGTCGAAACGACCACAGCCACACAAATTCATTTACACCATTTTACAAAACCCTCAAAAACCACTACCGAAGTTCAGGCTAAACCAGAAGAAGACCACGGCGAGAATCTTCTGACCGACATTAAGCTTGGCACTAAGAGCCTATTTAAAAAGTTCCTAGCTTCCCTACCGATATTGGCTATTATAAATCCATTAAGCTTGACTTTCTGGACATTTCTTTTGTCACCTGCTCTTCTCGTCATGGTAGGTGGATCAGCGCTTGCAATGTTCGTATATCCATGGGCTTCTACAGCACTGCTGTTTGCCAGAAGCCACAGTAAGCCAGCCACGATTATCGTGCATAAGCACAAACGAAGACCCAGACCACCGCCATGGGCACGGCCACGTCGACCACGTCCTATTCCACTACGTCCGATTCGTCCATGGCCGCCACAACATCATGGAGTACATTGGATAGGAAAACCACCGCACGGTCCCAATGCTCACTTTAAGGGTCGCCGAAGACGTGATGTGCTCGACTCCCATACTCTTGTCTATACTGGCTATACCGGTGAAAACTCTCAGACCTAAACTTTAAAGTTTAGTCTATATCTTGAGACAGAGAGAGAGTATTTGTTCTATTTGAGCATTTTGTTATTTTTGCTCTCTGAGCACCTAGACGCATCCGCTCGTCTTTGAGTTTAGTTGCGCCTCAGCGAAGCAAATCATACATGTTCGCACTATTCTACTGTCACCACAAGTGTATGGTGGCGTGTGCGTGCGTGTGCACCACGTCGAGGAAATTTATAATTGCACTTAACTACCTCAATTACTTTTTATACCTTTTTACCTGTAATATATAATTGTCTTGTATTTATGAACAAGCTATACCTTCGCTGACAATGTATAACTGACTGTGAAAATTGACGGCTATAAAATATATAAGAAATAATTCGCGTAGAGCAAAGGAAACATCTGTACAATATAACATTTAATTATAGATTAGGACTTATAGAGTACCATCATATAAAGGAAATGCAAAGCATAAATAAAAACAAGTAACAAAGTAATTCTAATCGCTTAATTAATACATTATATCCCATAGAATATCACTAACATAGATTTTAAAAAAAAACTATTAAACAAGTATTGCATGTAACATATTTAGAAATATATATTTAGATTTAGATAATTGTTAACTAACCCAGGCAAATGTGATAAATCCATGTGATTACCAATAAAACTAACTAAAAAAAAATAACGATTTAATTTTGTGAATCAAATTGCTTTTTAACATGTTTATCCCGGTTCCCTGTACAATCTCATATAAATAATATATATAAAAATCAAATCCTCTGCATTTAACTCATTTCTCATCCATGTGGCAGACTAATTTACAAATAAACAGCATCGCAAAAAAAACCAAAGCGTATACAAATTTCACTTAATTTGCTTCCAGAGTCCAGCCACAAGATGCCATTGTAACAATTGAGAAGAACCACGCACAGTCTGACGATAGTGATGCCCTGCTGGTGGCTGACAAGTCAACGGGCAAGTCCAGTGAGGATTTCTCACACCCAGGCATTGCTGTACCAGTTACACTTGAGGATATGGAACGCGAAATGGCTGTTGTCGATTTTAAGCTAAAGGATTCATCAACGCCCAAAGAGGGTTTGTCCACATGGATTCTGTTGAGCGGTAGCAATCCCACGGCACAGCCCGATCAGAAGGGTCCAAGCTATCGTATTGAGAATACCGTAATGAAATTGGATAAGATTGCAAAGGTTCGAGAAAATACCCAACCGAAAAGAACGACCACCGTTAAGCCTGACATTCGAAAGAAGAACAAGACAGTCCGACCGACTACAGTCTCTACGTCCACAACGGAAAGCAACGACATTAAACCGACAAAGGCGACTAATATTAAAAATAAAGCCGACGAACTTCCAGAGGCTGTACCATTGACCCCAACAAATTTGGCCAAACCTAAGCGAAAGCCAAACCCAAGCACTACAACCACAACCACCACTTCTACTACTACTGAGGAAGTGCCCAGCAACACCGAAGATCCTCTTGTGCTAACTACAATTCCAACATCTGATGATATTGTCAAAGATGATCCTGTTCCGTTTTTAGTTCTGGAGCCAAAAGACGCCGATTTTGACCTACCGCAAGACCGATCGCCCGGTGAGACAACCAAGAAACCAAAGCGTCCAGCAAACAATAAAAACAAGAAGAAGACACCCAACAAGAAGAATGCCAACGTAAACGGAGCTGTTGAGCTCAAGAACTCCACGAAGGTGGCAAACAAGCTCAAGTACAAACCTATGTCAACGAAAATCTACCAGTACCTTTCGCGTGAGGTAATGCCTACCGTTGGTGTCGGTCTTCTCGGTCTTGTCGTAACAGCCGGTTTAGCTGGATACTTCTTTAGTCCCTTCGGAGCACTGCGACGCTCATACGATGTAGCCGACCGCAAAGATGACATGTACTACTATAATAATGAAGAGTACGCTGGTAATGATGGACAGTCCGAAGAGGAGATCTTTGGCAAGGTTATCGCTGGTATGCCAGTGAATTCAAAGTTCCGCAATAACATTCGTTACACTACGAATCAACGACCCAATCCGAATCAATATCACCATGTCGTAGCTGGTCCACAAAAATTCCCACAATACAGTCGTTATCGAAATGTCCAGCAACAGCAACCGATGCCCTATCAGGGTCATCATGTACCAATGAATATCGGACAACACCGTAACCACGCAATGGCTGCTCCAATTAACCCAAATGTTAACATTCAAAAGTCCATTTCTCATCAAATCTTTGCATTACCAACCACCACAATTGCGCCTGTGCCAAGTACAACTTCCGAACGCAGTGTTGTCCCAACAGCAGTCGTTTATGGTACCCATGACCAAGAAGAACCTTTATCACCGGCCATAATTTACGGTACACACGAACAAGAACACCAAGAAGAGGATTCGGCCGAAGCATCATCACAAAATAACATGCAATCTGAGTACCATGAGGTCGAAAGCAATCCAAACGAACTGAAGCGCAGATCTCAGTTTGTCGTTGGCAGTGTATTGCCCGAAGCAAGTGCTCAAGTAGCTGCCATTCCAGAGCATGGACCACGTAGGCGTCGTTCTGTGAAATCCATAGACGCAGACATTAAGCAAACCGAGGATTTACTAGAAAAACTACGTGTGCGCCTTGAAAGTGCTGAGAAAAATGAGAAAATCGCTAAGGAAGTTAAACAAATCGAGTATGAGATGACAAGACTGCGTCGCGTGCACGCCGAAGTTAAGGATATCGAACAGTTTCAGGATGAGTTTTTCATTCAGGCTGGTGGTTCAGAACTTAGCGATGTAGTGGCAAACGGTATTGCACACGTACAGAGTGATCTTGTATTTATCGAGGAACTATTGGACTCACCAACGGAGATTGATGAGAAAATTGCTGTGCGTAAGGAAATGGTCAGAATGGTTGTTGGAAAATCAGCAAAAACTGATTTGATGGAGAATGAGGTAAAGAATGACATTCTGAAGAAATCCGATGTTGCTGTTACACCAGAAGTGGTAAAGAGTACGGAAACATCTACAGCGACATCTGTACCGGTTAGTACAACACTACCGACGTACTATGCGTACACTGAGAAACCTGGCGGTCTGATGGGATTGCTAAAACTGTTCGAGCTGAAGGCTGCCTTTGGAGTAAACGTTTTGCGCAGTATTCGTCCAGCATTCGAACGTGCCTTTGACGATGTCTTCAGAATGCCAGCTCGCACGCAACAGAACTAAATATGAATAACATAAGAATCTGTAATATTAAGGGATTCCCTGCGTATATAGTTTAGTTTGAATATCAGCACACAGGTTCTGCAGATTGGTTGTAATTTTTGATTTGTCCGGTTTCAGGTTCTATTTTTTTCCGCAAATGACATATGATATTTTAATAATGGGAAATTATATATCTCGTGGTACAAAAAAAAATTGGCGCACTTTTACTCTATCAGGACTCGATCCTCGTTGGCGTGTGTACAAATTAGGGATTAAAGTTGATGCTAGTAGCATTCAACGTGGGATGAGGGTCACTTCCTGATTGAGTTCAGAATATTTGTATTGCAACAACGATTTTTTATAAAAAATAGATTTTAAGTAAATTATTATAAATAATTATGTTTTCTAGTTTTTAAACACCAAATAAACAATGTTGGATAAACACAAAAAAAAAAAAAAATATGTTTTTCTTGGATCAATTTTTGAAAGTCATCAGAGGCACTTCATATATTTTATATACATTCGTTGGAGCGCATGATTATCTCTTAAACGAGTATGATTTTACCGGTCCTGAACGAAAAAAACTACTTTCTTAATTCGAACACAACCTTATCTTTGCCATATATGTATATAAAAACGAAAGAGAGGCACACCTATAGTTAAAAACTATATAAAGTTTATATGTATTTAGTTTAGCATGCACAGAGCGGACAATTATTTTAGCATGCCGTGGAGTCATATAAAGTATTATTTTAAATCAGTCGACCAAGGAACCAGTTCGGTGAGACATTTAAAAAACAAAAAGTACATTTTGTTTGTCTGGTTATTTTGTTCGCTGTCAAGGTTTAGAATCGTTTGTCTTTCTATTGTTTGTGCTCAGATGAGATAAGAAATATGTGCTAATAATATAAGTGTTTGTAGAGGCAGCTATATGGTTTGTATGTGCCTGTCTGGTTAGCTTATCGTGCATATATTACTTTAAGTAAACAAAGTTTTAAATATATTTAATAATAAACATTATCAACGCTATCAATCATAACGATTTGTTTATTAATGTCAGTTGAGCAAGACGACAACGCGTTGCAGATTGTCATTTGGATTTAGATGCACATTTGAATCGTTATAGAATCTCGGGTTTATTAAGAAGTTAGCGTATAATTTATATTTTAAAATGAGTGCATTGGATACCCAATCTCTGTCGTTTGAGGAGAAGGCCCTACACGTACCGACGCTGGACGAAATTAAGAACGGTAAGTTTTGTGGTTTTCAAAGTGGAATTATTACAAAAAAAAAAAAAAAAAACAATTTTATTGGGTGCATTTCTTTGATTATCTTTTTTTTGTGATATATTCATAATTCGCCGTTTTGTGTTTTGACATTTTTTAATGAAGACTCTTAAAAATATAAAATTGTGGCTTAACCCGTTATCGCCGGATTTTTTTATTTCGACTATGTATAGGTATATCAATCTTTTGAAAGTATCCATATATGGCAACCCTTGGCGTTTGCACTGGTGTTTTAAAAAAAATACTTTGTTAATTATATACTAGCGGTGGAAGCTGCTAAGCTTTTTTAGCAAGATGCGGCCGCATTGTCGAATTTTCTGTTTTTGGTAAACGCTAACGCTTAGCGAGCGAGAATCTCGATTGAAAGTTTTATCATTGAAATTGATTTAGAGGAGGGTACCGATGAAAAGTGTGAAATGGACCATGACTTCGGTAAAAAAAAATCTTCTTGTAATTCACGTGACGTAACATCCAACATGCGCATTTTAAATTATCTGCCTCTTTACTATAGTTTAAAAGGTGTACATTTTTTTTCTGATACCGCTAACTTTTTTTGTCAGTCGTCTTTCGAAAATTGACACTTTTTACACGACAGTATTATTTTGAGCGAGTAACAATATTATTGTATAAAAAATACATGTTTGAGGATAAAGGAGGAAGAATAGAAATTGTATCAGCCCGCAAGTTTTTTTATATTATATGTGGGGATCATTATATAATAAATATATGTCAACAAGTGGTTGTGTTGTGTTTTTTGACGTTTTTGTGGAAGTTGGAGTGTTGTGTTGCTGCTGTGTGTCCATGTCCCTGCCTTGGTGCCTTCATAGGTGTTGCACGGAGCTTGCTGTTTCGTCTGGAAGGAGTGATTAATAAAATAAAATAAAAATAAAAATAAAAATAAAAATAAAATAAAATTTCTGTCGCTATGAATTAAAAATATAAATATATATGTAATACAGACATAAATATAGGGGTATTTCGCCTTTTTCGAACTTCGTATGCACATACAAATTCACACACACTACCACACCAGATTTTGACAGTTCGACGAGTGCATTATCTGGATTATGATAATGAGTTTGTAAATGGGAAAAGATTCAGATCTACAATAGACCAATTTGTATTATAACCCATTTCTATAAAGTCAATAATCTATAGGCACGGGTTATTTGAAAAAATACGAGATCTCTTGACATAATCTGGTATCGTATTAAAGAAGAAGAAGTAGCAACGTTTATATTAAGCTAAAGATCTGGATAAGATATTAGAATAGGTAGTCTTGAGCGGTTAAGCTCAAACCAATTAGCTAAGCATTGAATCGATGTAAATCTCACTATCTGCTAATGTAAGCGAGAGCCTGCATTCTTCAGTGATCCGTTTGTATCCCGCAGACTAATGTCAGTTCACGGCGACCTAGATTGATCGCCTATGGAATTGCTTAAGTTTGTCGACAATATACAGTTTCTGGAACTCAAATTTATTGAAATATTAGCAGGAAGAGCAGGACGACAGAGGAATATATATAATACTAACATTCAGTAATATATGTATAACTCAGCGTCTGTTAGTCTGTTTCCTTCTGCATCATAGCTGAGACACAAGCGCTTCTGTCAGACGCACCCTTTATATGTGAGTTTCAGTTAACAGTTCACAATGCCACACAATGAGAGGGCGCCACTAGTACAAATTCCATTTTGTTTTCATATAGTACCAACCTTCAAAGGATGCGTGTATAAATTTCATAGCTGTCGGACTATTAGTTTGTGATATATTGCATTTTTAGTGAAGCAACTTTTGTTATTATTAAAACAATGGAAAAA
>JANSTU010052372.1:0-20240 GCA_027564075.1 Bolitophila hybrida
GTATTCTTCTAATACATAACGTAAATTCATACACGCAAATTTTACCTTAAGACATCTATATCTTTCATTATGCTTACTCACAGACACTGGCCCCCGGTTGCAAACGCTTGGACGATTCGGAATAGTATTCTTTTGACCTATAACCCCCCTTCCTTACACAGCTCCCAAAATCCCACATACACTTATCTCGATAACCACCTCACTTTACTAACGAAATTCGATAATCTACACGCACATCTCACCACCGTGTACAATATTACCGTAATTAACCCCGCACATGACACAATTATTGGACTAGCCAAATAATTATCATGCACATAGCCCTAAGCTACAAATTCTTATATAGAAATTAGTTAATCTTCTTCCGGTATGCATAAAAGACATGTACATGTACTAGGCTTTTCATGCAAATTCCTAAACCACCGCCCCTGTTCCATCTTACATCCAAATTGTACAATAGAACAAATAAATCTCAAAATCCTAAAAACAAACACATTCCGCCATATATGTGACACACTACACAAACACACAGACAAAACCACTCTACAGACACACTATCGAAACCAATGCAGCATTCAAACTAAAAACTAGGCCATCACTTCCATACCCGCGCACCACCAAGAGCGCCCCGTCTTTCCCAAAAACCACTCGCCAGCCCGACACGGTTTTTCCCAAAGGTTCGACCTTCAATATATTTATGATATATATAGTTGGATCCACAACGGACCAAAGTAGTATCTCATCAAATGAAATGCAATCTGTCACAATCAAAATGCGAATTAGACCAAATCAATTATCAGGGTATATATTATCCAAATCCAATAGTGATATCGAAATATCTTAAAAAGCTACTATACATGCAAATCTCTGAGGGATTCATGATTGGCCGAAACATTATTCAAGACACTGTTGTGTCGGAATTTCCGCTAAGGTTTGACGTGTAAACCTTTGGCCGCAAAATGCGGGTGCGAGACACGAGGATTTGTTCGACCGCCGCTTGTTTTGCCGAAAAGAGGCGACGCTCTTTTCAGTTATTTTTAAAGCCAGAAAGGGCTAAGTTTTTTTTAATAACTGATAAAGATCTAGAGACACAAATAAACGCTTAACGAATATTTAGAAAAACAAACACAAAAAAAAGCATCTCAAGTCGCCAAGTCAGTCAGTCAGTCTCCATTTTCACCGTACATCAATGGTTTTCGTTCTGGTGTAGAGGTGATCGAAGATGCACCGTGCTCCGGAAGACTTCGAAAATTGCGAAAAAATCGTTGAATTGGTCGAGAGAGACAGGCATAGTAGCAGCCGTAGCATCGGCTATCGTCATCAAACCGTAATAAATCATTTGAAGAAGCTTGGATTCACAAAGAGCAATCTGCCAATCTTTGGAATTCAATATAAAAAATCCAACGAGACAACTGAGAAGATTTAATACGACTCTAAACTAAGGTCAATTTATATATTTATACTATATATTTATATTTATATTAAAAAATAGTAGGATCATTTTGGGATAATTCATTGGAAAATTTTGTAAAACTTATGTAGTTTTCGAGGCAGTTTATGAGAATTCTTGAGGATAGTTTTCTACAAATCGAGAAATTAGGTATTCTGAATATACTGAGTGATGATTTGGCAGGAATCGATCTGTAAAAGAAATATAGAAAAAAACAAGTTTTATCGAACAAAGGAAAATGTTTAATTATAATTGATAATAATTATTATTTATTATTTATGATTTGGATGATTTGGGAAACTTTTTAGGTGCAAGTTTACATTTGCATATTAATCTAATGTACGGAGTTTTGCATAAAGGTGGGATGCTTACGACTTGATTGCTCGGAAAAAACCTCGCTGCATCCGTTGCCTTCCATCTTTTATACTGCTAGTGCATAATTGAAGGCTTTTCTGCCAACAAAATCACTCGAGTGATTTGGCCTCTGAATTCCAACTATGCTGGCAAATGCAATTTCCAGGTATTAAACACCATATTTGAAAGAATATTGGTGAAGAGCGGCCACCGCCACATATGTCGTTCCACTCCTTCAATACATCAATTATATTTCTTTATCGTTCCAGGAACATTCGCACATACAGGGCTGTGTGTTCTTCTTTCTTCATTTATAATAGTCAGGAAACTTGGGTCTTTCAAACCAGTCTTTGTAATCGACTATTACAGTCTGGATCTGGATTGGTATATTTAGTAGTATAATTTAGAATTTGCCTTTTGTTGAAAAACATCATTACTCAGCAGGTACATGAGATTAAAAGAAGTGAATAAGTTGACGCGGATGGAGATGAAATATTCTACAATATGTTGAGAACTTCGTCGCGGCTACTCCATAAAGACTGGTTTTGTACAAATATCCATTTTCTGAGCACAAAAATCATGTTTTGAAGCCTAAGAGAATTGGTTTCCTATGTATAATCATCTTGCCAGAGTTTCTTCAGAAATAGGGTATCATCATACAGCTTTTCAACTCGTTGTTATTTCAAAAATTGAATCTCGATCGAGAAATTGCAGCACGTACATTTGAAAGCAACCAATATAGCCAATGAATCGTTTCAATTTGAATGGTTGCAGTCCAAATAATGTATTATTTCGCTGTGCGTATTCGGTGATCTGATCAAGCAACCAGTCATCGTAGAAAATACTAAACAATTCCATTTCGTGATTTTATTTTATTTTGTTTTGAACTTATTTACTATAGAAACATTAGAAGTTTCTTTGTGAAAACATGCTTTTATAACATAATACATAAATGTTATTATATTGAATTATAAAAAAGTATGTCGTGTAGGGTTTCAACTATCATATTTATATTATACATGTATTTATGAAGTACTTAAATTTTAATACATGTAACTGGCATGGCGCCCTTATACATAGATACATACATACTCGTAATATTTCAAATACCCACACGTGTATACAATATATAGCAAAGGAATTATTCCTAATTTAATTATGTAGGAAAACGCGTGCGAACATATTTATATTTATAAAACAGAAACTATCCGAAACCGTGAATAATGTGTATATGTTATTTGTGTGTACTGGTATATGACAACTATATATATTAAAGCTATGAATATATAAAATATATTGATTTTCGTATCCATAATGCACACATAATTTCATATGCACACAAATAACCAGTAATTTTCTTTATGTTATTACATGATTACCACTACAGTTGTCTACCATTGAATGAATGTAGGTTATTCCGTAATTGTATAGCACGTAATTTTGTGAAGAGTTATAATAATAATAATACTAATAATAAAAATACATGTTCGGGTGGTTGCATGTAAACATTTATGGTTTATAATTTGTTTGAGAGTTTGTCTTTCAAGAACTCATAGCAAAAGTATATAGACATTGGCCGAGGGCTTGCCAAACACAGCACTTATAGAATCTAATGGATCTGAAAATTGATGCTTTTAACATATTATATCTTAAAAGCTCTTTGGTCTGTGGTTAGCAGAAGAGATCAAGAGTGTGTCTATTCAAGGTATATACTAAATATATATTGTAACCAATACTTTCTTGATGTTTACTTATTAAGTGCATTAGACAGCATATTTATTTCATGCAATAAATAAAAATATAATATCAAATAATCTAAACAAAATTATTAATTATTATCGACTAGTATATTATTTTTTATAAACAATAGATGAGATTTATTTGTAAATAAGTAGAAAACAATGGAAAATTCAGCAAATGCGCTTGCATTCTAGGATGTTCAATACATTTTTTATACCTTAAATTTAAAAACTAGAAATACGCAATCCAAATTATTCCAGACTATAGATAAAAGCCATGTACTCGATTGATATCTCAATAGAATATGTTCAATCTCAGAACTTTTAGCCTGAGCATCGTATAAATACCGACGTCGTGATTGGATCCATCAAACAAGGAAAATTATATTTGTATAATATTTTTTGTCCAAAATTAAACACTAAAGATATATCCATTCGTAGGGACTACAACGCAATTGCAAATTGAAAGAAATATTGAAGACATGGAATTTATATCTTTTAAACTCACCGTACCAGAATCCATATTTGCAAAAACTGTTATCACCCTCGATCTGGCCTAAGGGATAACAGCACGCGCCTAGTTTTAAACTACAGCAACAATGACGAAGAACTGGTGTTGGGCCATCCGTTAGTCTCCCACATAGTAAAAATAAACATCCACAATGTCATTCGTATTTGTAATGATAAATATATATCTCTGTTCTATCAGAACAGGGGGTCTAAGAACAAAAAGCAGCAATGTTTATCTGGCTGTTCTTGCTTCTACCCAACCAATTTAGTTTTATTCGGCTTTGTGATAGCAAATAAGTTTTATTACAGTAAGAAAATTAGTTATTAGCTTTAATTTTGTTGTAATATAGTTAATTTTAAAACCTTATTGTTATTATACGACAATTCTTAAAGCCAATTTATTTTTATTAGTTTAGGTGTTTATCAGGAACTATTATTTGGCTTAAAAAAAGAATATATAGGCTTTATAAAACAAGTGAACAAATATTGTGTATCATCATTGCTATTATTTACTAAGAATTATATTAATCTTATTATCTTATGACTATTGGAATGTTTTATGGCAAATCTAAGCAGATGCATTACAGGCACCATTCGCTGATGAGATAGTTCCCATATTGCAAGATGAATTGATGTCAAAATAATGGCAATTATATGCGATCAACCTGCGTTTATACAAAATCATTACATGTCCCTCATAGCTCATAGTTCATCTAGTTACCGCGTGCATATTTCAACACACTGGAATTTGAATGAATTAGAGCGGAACGGCTTCCCGGATCCTACTCACGGCACAAAAAAAAAATTTAAAAACAACATATAAAATTTAATTTTAATGAAACAAATACAGTGTTAGATTGGAAATTAAGAGTACAATAAGGTTTAAATAATGATTAAAAATTAAAAGTACTGAAAAGTTAAAATAATAATATTTTTGTGTTTTAAATTTTGTTAGTTGGCTTTAATTATTGCTAATTGGCTTTAATTATAACTAGCTTTAATTCTCGCTAATTTGCTTTAATTTTAGCTAGCTATTAAAAAGGCTTTAATTCAGTTTAATTTGATTATAAAAGCTTAAATATTGCAAAATATTTACAATAGTTTTTTGTTGATTAGCTACATATTGTAAATTAAAACCGAATGAAATACTTGCTTGGGCTAACTACGACATAATTTGTCTTACTAGAAATATTAAAAGTGAGTTCGATTATTCCTTGCGATGTATGCAGATAAGTTAATAACAATCGCTCCACTAGATACAATCTTTGAGCTGATTTTTTAAATTAGTAGATTAAAGCTTTTATTATTAATTTGATAGAAGCTACCAACACATCGTTGAAGTACAGTTCGTTTACTGAGAATAGTATATGTAACCCACTCCTGCCTCTAACATAAACATTTTATTAAGGGGAAATCATTTGCTTGGGGGGAGGAAGAGGAGGAGGAAATTGTAATTTGCGCTAAAATACGTATAGATAACCGATATTTGTAATGGGAAACACCACATAAGGAAGTAGTAAAATAACTAGCTGAGTTTGATGAAGGTAATTAACGAGGGGCACTACTTATATTTCTGGCCTAGTAATGAAAAAACAAATATGTAAAATCAAAAATACATTTATTGCTTTTCTAAATATTGTATGAGAATTTAAGGAAAGAAAGACATAATCGTAATGGAATGCGAGATTTACTTAAAGAACTCAAAAGAACCAGATCGGTAAAAAATCGGTAGGGAACATCTTCGTTCGGGCTAACCAGCACACAGTGCCCAATCTTGAAATCGTGACGTGACGTGCGGCTTTTTGTTTGGATTTACAAGTTATAACGTTAGAATAGTTTGTTTTTGTGAAATGACAATCATATCAGTAGGATTTATATTATTAGAAACTTTCTCTAGTCGTTCTTCCGTACAGTGTTTGTAGTGCAAGGCAGTCGGCCGAACTGGAACTGGTCAGGCGACCGTTCACCGGCGCCAGGGCAGCAGTTCTCTTAAAGGGTTACTGGCGCTCAATAACTCTTGCCCAATGAGCCGCTTGCCTGCACATTTGGTTTTAAGTCATAATTTATTTAATTTTCATAAATTAGGTTTCTTTTGGCCACTCTCTATATATTCATTTGTTGTAGCGACATCCTTTGGTTTGTCGGAAAGCACGCACATCAGGCAAAAGTTAAGGTAACATTTAATTTAAACATAACGGTAAACATTGCTTCAAATGACAGCCAACATTTTTTTTTGCTTGAAAAAGAGGGTTTGAGTTTCCAACATGTAACTTGGTTTCCCAGAGTTTTAGCGACTTCCTAAAACGACATATAACGATGCTACTTGACTTCCTGCTTGAATTGGACCGGCCAGAACTGCACAACAACCAATCGAATTAGTAATATAACCGTAAAAATTCCTTCGGAGTGAGTGTACGTGATCGCTTCTTTGACTGATTTTTGGCACTGCTGTTGAACACAAATCTTAGCGCGAATGCTGTTATACGCTTGAGTGTATCTTTTAAGAATTCGTCAAAATCGGTAAATGATGTATTACAGGTCTCTATAGGAGCACGCGGTAATCCAGGAGATTTTCATTATTGTTTTTTTGGCCAATGGTCGGGATGTTGGGATAGCCATGATGGTCCGGTCCATTAGAGAGAACTATGTTGCATTATTCAAGGAGCAATACCACGAGAGCCGAGATTTGTTCTCCGATGGTACATGTCGCCATCGGTCGGGTCCTGTTCTTGATTGTATTAGGGACACACTTTTTATGGAATATTCATAGAGCTTAGGACGTATTTAAACAGTGAGACGAGGAGGAGTTCTGTTAAATTGAGGCGTCGCAGAAACCATGAAGTTGCGTTTGATTGATACTGGAACTGCCCAGACAGCGGTTTTGTCAATGTGTCATTCCAGCCAAGAACCTCTGTCCATAGCTCTTGTAGCATGATCCATCTCGACTGGTTTGTGCGAAATAAAAAAGCAACCCGGAACATGTAACATCTCTGATTTTTTTGGAAATTTGATAATCACTTACCCAGCTTGAATCCACCGTGTAGCGATTAGGTCTTTCTTTCTTCATTTTCAGTGTCGGTTGTGACAATAACATCGTCCATGTAGACATTGCGAGAAATGTTGGCTGCTTTTGGAGTTTTCGCTCCGTTTGCAAGAGCGACCGAATATCATTGCGTCTAGAATTGCCTTATATCGGACTGCGTTGTTATTGAACTTCATTGTCGCGTGTTCTAGTACTCTGAAAATGGTCTTCAGCCAGGCGTTCGGACTTCGTTGTCAGGTCTTGATCAGCCACTTCTTCGACCGTCCAAAATCCCAACCGATGATGTTTTTTGAGCATTTACGTGTATAAGACCTTCCCGCATTACACCACGAAGCTAATTGAACATAAACAGGTGTATGAAACTTGCTGGGATCTCCAAGCAAAATATTATTAAAATCATCTTCGAATTTTGGCGATAAGGCAAGGAAAAGAGCGCACACTTTTCGATTACACAGTTGTCTCGAATACAATGCAAGAACAATTTTAACGCCATGATATGCGGCCTGTTCTGGTCCTTTCCTACGCCAGTCACCTCTACGTTAGGTAATTTGATCTTTAATCTGTGCGATTCGCTGCAACGCGTAAACTTTGATTAACGTAACTTTAGCAGAGCCACTTTTGCGTTTATATAGAGCTTAGAACTATAGCGTCTCGAGTGTTTTATTTCTAGACTAGCTGGTCATTTTCACTATTATCCATGACTTTGTCGTGAGCTTGAATAAATTCAGCCCAATCTTGCTCTAATAGTTCCAAGTTGTGGTTGTGCAAATTTTGATATACGTACTGCTGTCGAGTTCTTATTAACGAAATCTTATGCGCAAGCTCGCCGACTAGAAGAAGTTGGCTAAATCCATTAGAAGCAATTCAAGATTTGCTTTTGATGACACGTATTCTTGTTCTACTGCGGTTTGCGTGTTAACTTCGCTCATTGCAATAATCTTTGGTTGTGAGCTTTTTCAAATTCTATACAATTTCGATCAAGATTATTACGCTGTATGCATCTTCCGACTGTGTCCATATTGATATTTTGAGAATCGTTTTCTTGGCAGCCTTGCGACGGTTCATCCATTTTATCGAAGACATACTCCAATGAAAGTTCCGAAATCTTATGGTCAAACACTATAAGGGCGAACACGAGAAGAGCACTATGGTGAATATATGTAATAACTATTTGGTTGTATACATATATATATAAATCACCAAACAACGGGATGAAAATTGTTCAAACACGTTTTCGACAATTGGAACGCGTCAATAACGGGTTTATTGCAAAAGCCCTAATATCTCAAATTTCGACCGAATTGCATGCATTTGGAACGGTTTGAAGATCCGACATGGGAGTTTTGAGAATATGAATAAAATAATGTGTTCGTACTCGTACTTTTATAAAAACCATCAGCTCTTTCTAAGTGTGTCTGTATTTTAGTTTAGTTTATGTATGTTCGTGTTTAATTATGGGTATGTGCAGTTTATGGTACAATCAGTTTTATAGTTATGTATAATTCAAATAAGTTATGCATGTTAAACCACTAACGATTAGAGACATTTATCCAATTATCGAAATTAAATCGGTTTATTTTTAATTTCTTTAATTTTATTTAATATAAATGAAAACAGTTACAAAGTATACGTCAACACGAAAGTTTTCAAGGCAGCTCGTCACGACAAATTTTTTTTTATTTATTTCTGGACAAACGTCGTTCGTTTTATTAAACTCCGATAAATAATTCTAAATTACATTAGGAATATTACAAAAAATAACAGACTATTTAATTTATATGTACGTAACAAATAAGCAGATACCCATATACAAACACAAGCCAATAAATCTTTTTTGCTTTCTTCCAGCCATATAGAATATTCTAAACGAATGAGTTTTATTTAAATGTAATAAAATAGATTGATAAAATCATCAACTTAAACGCAACGCATAAAATGTCTGAAACAACTAGCCACCATATACAGAACACACAAAAACTACCCCAAACGAAGCGTTAGCATTTGTCCATGTAAAAGTATAGTCTTTCATACCCACAGAAAAATGCTGCAGTGATAAATTTGTCCATCCATAAGTCAGACATAATCGGTCCACTGGGGCTGTTTTCGTAGTATTCATTTATTTTGTCTTTTTTTCGGTGAGTGATCTATATATTTATTTCCACCGCACACACACACACACACACTGATAGGTGATAGTCGAGTTAT
Organism: Bolitophila hybrida; assembly: GCA_027564075.1. Taxonomy (NCBI): domain Eukaryota; kingdom Metazoa; phylum Arthropoda; class Insecta; order Diptera; family Mycetophilidae; genus Bolitophila; species Bolitophila hybrida. The sequence continues at coordinate 9,302 of JANSTU010052372.1, forward strand.
GGCGGCCCGCATTACGCATGGACTGAAATTGCAAACACACACACAGAAATATATATATTTGTGTGTACCATAATATAATATATCACTTGTGGAGTTGGTGTTTTTATACGTATGTGTGTGTGTGTGTTTGTGAAATCTGGAAAACGCAAGGGCTCAACTGCCGCACGCAGCCCGCATGAAGCGTGAGCTTTCGTGATTACAATTTTTATCTGTTTTATAGTCGAAAGCGAAAGCGTCAGCACATACAAATATGTTTCGGAGGCGGTGTGTGTAAGGGTGTCGGTCGCTCTACAAAAAGAGGTGTTTTTATATATTTTATATTCTATGAGAGTATGAATGTGTGCGGAAAAGCAAAACGGCAGTTCATGAGTTATACTTGTCTGGCATGATTTTTTAAAGACAAATTAATATAAATAAACTTATTAATATAAACAAAATATTGTCTTATAATTTATTGCAAGTACAGATAAAACAAAATAAATATTATGATTGTAAATTGAACTTTCGACAATATATAACATGCTAAAGTAAATATAGCCTAAACAATACCGCACCTGGCACCATAAGGCAAATCTTTGCCGATTTATTGTCAAGTTAACATAAAATAACAAAAAAAAAAACACAAACAAATATGAAAGTTCATTTTTTTATGAAATTCTCACGAATTCGCAAACAATGTGTTAACGTCCGAAATACGACAGATTTGACATTCTGCTGCTGAGTTTTCCAGTGCGAATATTAAAATAAAATACCCCCGGGGATGTTTTCAAGTGAACTGTATATATGTTATATGGCTAGGTGTCGCATTTTGGAGCTTGTTTGTGTGTGTATGTGCGTTATATTTGTATGATATTTAGAAAGTTGAGAAAAAGGGGGATTTTCAAATATGAACAAACACTCAAGTTTTGAAATTGAGAAATTACTTTTATTATCTGATTAAATTATAATAAAAGTATATAGATTTTTCAGTCGGTAAAAAAAAACAATTTTCATTGAGTCTATGTAAAATGCGACATGAAAATGTTTTTTTTTGGACTAAGTCTGGTGTTCTTCAATCGGCCTTATACTTATACAAAATCATAATATTTTTTTCTGAAATAGGTACAATAGTTATTTCAAGAAACATGTTTTTTATATTCCCGCATATATTAAATAGTTTATTGAAAAAAGAAAAGTTTCAAATATAATACAAGCGAAACGATAACAAGCACTTCAAAAGAACAGTTGCGAAAAAAAACAACTTTTACATGTTTGAACTAAACGAAGAAAACTTCATATCCATTCTTATTTCAGGAAAATGTCTACATATAACTAAGTAGATTTATTTACGCACATCCGCCGGGTTAAATGCAAGCTTCTACAACCATATTTATGCAATATGGATACCATAACGTACACACACAAAGAAACACACTTACTCACACAAACATACACACAGATTCACAGGAAACTCGTAAGTTTTTCTTGTTACACAAACTTTAAGTTTATAATTTCTTCCGCATAAATATTATATCGTATACATAATTCCGAGCATACTTTAAATGTAATTTCCTTACCCTTTCTTATGCACGGTACATGTTGGATGCATAACATTTATGTGTATGTGAATGCGTCTGCTCTAAAATTCCGGAAAAGTAAAACATATATGTATATTATGTATGTTTGCGAGTATATGTGTTTGTGATATTCTGCGCACGGATGCATTGCACAAAATATGCATGCATTCATAATAACTGCAGCACGGTGCAGTCAAGTTGTATTTACGCATATTATACATTTAAATAAATGCTAAAGTATTGTATAAGACGCATAGCATACCCACTTAGTATTTGAGCTTTTGGTTATTATTGATGAGGTTGTATTTATTACTAGACGTTCCTGGTATAAATAATATTATTTAAAACATCATCGCAAATATTATATGAATAAAACAAGTATGATATTTAGGATTAAAAATATATCAATTTAATATATTTAAATGTCTGATTGCCATTAAAATTCTTAATAATATAAAATAATAAAAAATGTTTTAATTAACTTATATTTTTAAAAAGCAAAATTGTTCCAAATTTATACAATAATTGTACCGCATATGGAAAATTTGCGAGAAGTGTCCAGAAGATTTGCGAACATGTCGCAAATATATCTACAAATTGAATCTCGCAAATCCACTGCAAATTATTTGCAAGTGTATCCGACCTGGTAAAATTGAGCGTTCAGACGATTTGTGAGCAAGTGACGCAAATTGTGACGATAAAATCACGTCAGAGTCGGAAATATATGCGACTTTTGCAAACCGTGTGCGCGTAACTTAAGTGTTATTAAGATTTTTATTACAGTATAAAAATGAGAAGATTATATTTAACACTGTATCGTTGGTCTAGCATACAGATACGGAAACGATGACACGAATGAACAATAGGAATAAAAAATTGCTTTTGGATGATGTCGCAACTCTTAATTAATAATAGATAAAAACTATTTTTTTTATGTTTTTATGTTTTTTTTTTATTTGAGAAATTGGCCCCACTTAGGAAGAATAATCCAATATAGGATATATGGATTACCTTGGACGGAACTTATTAGCACCATTGCTGCAAATGATTCACAATCTTTCAGATAATCTTCGTGTCATGCCGTTTTGTTTTTATTTCAACAATCTGTTTACGTACATGTCGTAATGTCTTTCATGATGTTGATTATCTTAGAAGGTACGCCCGGCGTTGCAGTGCGTGCCAAATCGCTGTTCGGTCGACTGTATCGAAAGCTTTTTCGAAGTCGACGAACATAGCGTACACCGGGGATATCAACTGTGTTGATTGATACCCTGTTCGGAACCCTGCTTGTTGGCGCTTCAGGGTTCTTTCGACATTGAACAGTACCCTCGCTAAGATATCCTTTGCCAGGATCTTGTAGACCACCCCTCCAGTTATCGCAACTGCCCACGTCACCTTTCTGGGGCAGCTTAACGATTATTCCAGACTTCTAAGCGTCAGGAATAGACTCGTCCTCCAATAAGCCTGTACTCTCGTCTTACACTTATTTTTACGAGACGGTGCACCGCAGAGTAACAAGCACTGAGTTCTTGTTTTTGGTGCCTGTGCCTGGTGCCTAACAAGCTGACTTTGAGCTGCCGACGCTCTATAATTAGACGCCAGGACTCGTTTGACATCCACTGTTCCCGTCTGCGGTGACGTGCACAACGACTTCCTCCCCACTGCTGCGGAAAGCATTACATCCCACCTTCCAGACAGTGGTTGATTGCTGTTTACCAGAGCTGCCCTAGTTCAGAGTTCTCTGTAGAACCTCAGGTATTTTTAGTCTAGCAACGTCTGGGGAGTGTAGCAATCGTTTGGGTCGCCTTTGCACTACAGCTGCCGTTCGCAACCTGAAAGTGGCTACCATAAGGTGGTGGTCGTTCCCAACGTCTGCTCCGCGAATGTTCCTCACGTCAAGTAGTATTTGTCGCAGGTCTTGTGGGAATAATGTACCAGCGATTAACAATTGTTGAGTGTTGCTCAGCTCAGCTCAGCAAAGAGGTTGCCGTTTTCATTTATTTCCCCCAGACTATGCTTTCCCATAACATAACCCTTCATTTTCCATTAAAATCGCCAAGAGTGACAATAATGCGGGGAATAAAGGCGAGGGTTGCCAAGAGTTCTTCGTAGAACTCTTGTTTTGACGTGAGGTCCGAAGGCTCAGTAGGCGCGTAGCATTGGACAAGCGTGACATTACGTATATTCGTTCTCAGCCTAGCAGTTATGATCCTCCCTGAAACAGGTGTCCAGGAAATCAAACTAGTTTTGAATTGTGGAGATAGAGTGATCCCAACACCCTGTCGGCGTGTTGTTTCATGGGCTACTCACCTACAAACACTCAGACTTTGACTTTGCTTATAAACCAGCTGCCTGATACGGCATTTTGTAGGTAGGTGATGCTTGTATTGCTCGATATGAGCTTATTTGAGCTCAACATATCGCCACGAAGTTCAAATATCGAAAAAGGTGCAGGTCACTACTGAACAAATATAAAGCTTGCGCAAAAATAGGCCTTGACAAACTATGGTTGTGTAGCAATTTTTAATGTTTTTGTTTGTTATAATTTAAACAAAAAATATTTTTCAAACATTTTTTAAAATGTGTCTCGTGAACCAAAATATTTTAATTTTTTAGATTTGATTCAGACATTTATAGATCTCACAATAAATATTAAAAAAATATATAATATTCATAAATAAAAGAATAAAAAAATATTATGGTGAGGCAAGGTAAAGGTCAATTCTAGGACGTAGAAATTATTTTAGATATTATTTTTGTTCAAAAAATAAATCTCTGAGAAATGGCAGCCATTTGAAAATGTTCGGTTTTGAAATTATTTTTATTTTAACTAAAATTACACATTTTGATGTAGACTAAATATTCAATTTAACCCTTACAATTTTTTTTTTTGTTAGGGGTTGCAAGTCTGTTCCTGAATCGTGCCTTATGCGGGTGAGTTTGAGAACATGGTCCATTTTATGTCAACTAGAAGGATGTGTTGCGGATGCTGTTAAGCATGGAATTATCAAAAAACACTCTTGACATTCGAAAGTTATACGACGACAATGAATATTTATCGACTTACACAGTTCGCAATTGCCGAACCAACTGACAAAAATAATAAAAAATAAACCATAAAATAATTTCCACAAATAAACATAAATTAGCAGTTTAGCGTAACAACACTAACCATCAAAACCACAAATCTATTCTCAATCAAGATTCCAGTACAAACTCGCAATTTAAGATTGTCAGTTAAGTCGGTGCGTAGTGTGTCAGATCGTCCGGTGACCGATAGAGAGATGCACTTCGACTCCGTGATTAATTTGCCAAGCACCGAGACGGCCGTTCGTATATAATATGATACATTTTAATGACAAAGTCCCAGATACCGCACATCCTTGACATCCTGATAGGCTATCTCCATAGAAACCATTACAACCTAAATTATATGTCGTCTGCATGAGAGCGCATCTGCTTCGGTCTACCACATGAGTTCAGAGAGAGGTCTGTGCTGCATCGAAGGCCGGACAATATACATATATGTTTAATGTATATATACATATATAGTTTATATACGGCAAAACGCATGACGCACGAGTTGTGCGTCGTATTTCCATTTTCCGAAGTGTTGTTGTGCGCTCTACTGACTTGAGCGGACTATCCGTTATTATACACATAAAGTCCGTATATCTATGGGTACATCTATATATGTAAATAATTCTTAACTAAATATATATATATAGAATATAAATACTGAATAATATAATATTATGTAGTATCGTTCGAGTAACTTGTGTGTGTTTATGTATCACACGCTTGAATGTGTTTATATATCGTATTTATATAATTAAATAAGATTTATTGCAACAATTATATAATTAAGATGAGGCAATATTATTGCATAACCTCTTTGCTGGGTGTTTATTAAGTCATTATGCATCACTCAATTTAGCCATTCCTCATAATTTGTAATATATTATACATTAATTACTATAGGGAATTACGTATATTATTGTGTTAATGTTATGTTATTTTGCTATTTAATTTCAATAAAATTATTATTACAAAATGCACGTTTTAGAAAAAAACACAACAAACTGATTATTGTTTGTCTTTCCATTTTCCAAGCAGTTCAAAGATGAAGATACTTAATTAAATAATAATAATAAATCGAATATCGGTTGAACCGCCAAAGCTCATTAAAAATACATAATTACTATTGAAAGCGGCTTTAAGTTAAGTTGTTAAACAATCAACAAAGAAAAAAAAAACAATCTCAGTCCTGTGAGGCACTTTCATTACACAACCAACTTTCATCAATATCACACTGAGACGAATAATCCAAAGTTTACCAGCAGATTAAACCACAATAAACAATTTATTTCCACAAAATGCTCCCCATGCAGATTGTAACTATGTCTTGCAATATGTATATTGTATACTGTATAACACATAATATATCCAATAAGACATATAAATAAGACATAGTGGCCAGAATATAATATATTGAACGATAACGATGTGATTCGGCTAGCCATAATTGCATTTCGATGTACTTCAGTGGTTTCTTAATGGAAACATGCATGATGCATCAATAAACGGTAGAAACATCGATGTCACGGACGTCTATACCAGACTCTGTATATTGTCACTTCATTTGTGTACAAATGTAGATATGTAGTGCATCTGTGTGTGTAATCTGTATACTGATATATAGTGTACATGTATGAGTGTGACTGTTTATGTATATATTAAAACTAAGTTGTAAAATTTAACTAGAATTACGTGTCCGATTTTTGCTTAATTATCGAATGTCAACTCGCCAGATGTTGGACAATCAAACAAACATTAAAAGTTTTGAAAACTTTTTTTATGGTAATTGAGGTAAATGGAATAGTGTGGTAGTGATGAATATGGTAGTATTTATTACCTTCAATCTGAGGAAAGTTTTTTTGTTTTTGTTAATTTATATTTTATATTGATGCATTTTTGAGTTCCAGCATGGCCTATACGACGATTGGATGTCGGGTTCTCAAAAAAAGGTCTACTCCATATAATCTGAGTTTTGTAAGTAATATGTCTCTGTCAATAGATTCAAATTCTGTTTATGAACACTGACATTTTTTTTTCTCAATATTTTATTACACAGTTTATAGCGGTCTACATTCAATATACAAAACGATCGAAAATCTTCATATCATAATTTACTATTATTTGTTCACCGATCGGTGGGCTTGAAGTTTGAAGCACTTCAAATCAGATGAACCTTCTTGTTAATAATAATAGACTATTTCTGAAATAGATGATTGATTTTGAATAACGGAATATTGATGCCATCAATTTATAAGACAATAAGTGTATGATATTGTTGAAGATTCTTGATTACGAATGTAAACAGCAAAATAGACCTTGATGCATATAGATATTTCAAAAATATGTTCATGAAGAGATTAGATATGAGATGAGATAAGAAATATTATGTGTACATGTTACACACTTTTCAACAAATCTTCATTCTCGGAGTTGTACGAAGGCCACCATATTAGTAATTGTGCTTCAAAAAATTCAAGAGTAACACATTTAAAAAAATCTTTTTTTTTCAAAAGATAATTATTTGATAATTTTTTTTAATGTTATAATACTTAAATGTATGCCATGCTAGCGCTTTGCTTTGCACCCTGCACCAAGAACAGGTCAGATGCTCGAAGGTTCATTTGATCGAATATTTAGAAAATTTGTTTTTTTTTTCGGGCTTAGACCACAGTGTTCCGCGGCGTATAGAGAAGAAGCGGATAGTACAATTTTTTAAAAAATTGAATTAGAAAGCAAACCTTTATCAAATTTCAAAAAAAAATTGCCACAAATTTTATTTTATTATGGTCCCTAGACCTGGATACCATAAACGGTCTGGATGGAGTGACTCGATTAACAGGTATGTCATGTTGTTGGTTGTAATTATTTCTTTTGTGACGAAAGAAGTTGACTCAAAGATGAATACCCTGTTTAATGGTATATAGAGCCAGCATGGAGATTTTGTAAATGAATGATTAGAATCGTTAATATGTTCGTTTGTGTTGTTAGTATCGGATGTTTCCTAGTGCCTAGTGCCACAAACTCTCAATAATTCATGGTCGTCCAAGAAGAGGTTCGGAGCTAAAACTTTGCTCTTCGAAGGAAGGTTTTGCTAATGCACTTGTATGCAAAGAAGGTCAATGATTGCTGGGATTTGAGTTAATCGTGCTACCGTAGAGAATATTGAAATAAACTACTCATTCGTAAATTTATTGCTGGTAGCTGTAAACCCAACAAATGGTGTAACTCTCTTCTCTTCCAAAGTGACATTTGGTTTTCGCAGAACTGGCCAATTGTCGTCAAACAAAGATAGCCAAGATGTTTCATTTTACCACAAATAGTTGGAAGCCCAATTGGCAATTACTCGAATATTATATTATTATTAATAATAATAATAATATAATATAATAATGGTCCAAACACATTTTACGGTTGTTCATATAAATATTTGCATATGAACTTTTTTTACTCATTTTCCATATTTTTTAGCACTACTTTAATGTTGTATTTAAAAAAAATAAAATAGATTTATGTTTCTAAATAAATTTCTTGTTTTACCAAATAAAAAAAATCAAATATGGTTCTAATATTGGGCCGATTGCAATTATTCATATTTTTATTTCACATTGCTCTCTGACGAATATAATATGTTTCGGGTCTGGTCCCGTTTTTCGGGTCTGGTCCGTTTTTTACGGTCTGGAAGCGTTTTTCGGGTCCAATGGAAGAAATTTTCAAAAACTTTAAGATATTTAAGAAGATAGGACTTTTGCTCAAAATGTGTATGCATAATATGTACCTATAAAACAATTTTTACTGTTATTTATGTTGAATTTTGTCATGTGTTTCATGAAATAAATTTAATTAAACATATTTTTTCACGTACTTGATGGAATACATGTCACATATACATATATTGACGAGTTTTTTGAGGTAATTTAACTGCACAATTATGTAGTGTTCAGGTAATTTCATTAAAATTAGGCAAACAAGTTAGCTATTTTTATTACATTCAAAAAGATTTCATCAAATGTACTTATAATAACAGCAATAGCTGTATTTTCTACACTAATTATATATATATTTTTCAGTTGTTTTTATAGAGGTCATAATTAATTAATAATGTATATAAATATCTAGTATTGAAGATGAACATGGAGTCACATTTTCTTTCTATTAATTTCTTTATTTTGTTTTTATAAAAAGCTAATTCGTTTTTTTTTTCGTTAGAAACGAACCATTTTCCATATAATTTCTTAGAATATACTCATTTGGAATACTGACTTCGGATATTTATGAACAACTTTTGCTTGTAGATTGACTCCTTTGATCATCTATTTGATCATCATGTCGTCAATTCGGAACTCGATGGCCGCTTGATTAAGCTATTGTACGAGTAAGTTAATGTTATTGAACGCTCCCTCTAAGTCTAGAAATACTGAGAGAGTTTGCTGTTTGAAGTGAAAGGACTTTTTAATGCGCGTCACTGCATTGTGAAGAGCGGTTTCGACTGATTTCCCTGTTAAATATGCGTGTAGCATTTTTACTTCAAACGAAGTAAGACTTATTGGGTGGATGGAGCTTGCTGAGTTGTAATTGTCTTTTCCTTGTGTAGGAATAAAAACGACTCTAGCAAGTTAATACTTTTTAGGGATGTACTTCAGTGCTAAACTAGATCTGAAGATCTTGGAGATTAAGTCTAGATGATTTTCACTGAGTTTTTGAAACGACCTTCGATCCACCATTCCATATTGTCCCCTTACTTTATTTAAAAACTTCCCGATTTTTTTTTTTATTTTCATTTTTATTTATTGATAATCTGATGCCTGATTCGTACTCAGGGGACCCTGTCCTTCCTAATTTTAATTTAACATCAACCCCCCGGCCCAAACTGTAGATTTTCAAAGTGACCAACTCTTTTCTACCCATTTGCATATAAAATATCCAAATTTCCAATTTCAGCCAGGTAGGCTTCCAAAGTCACCGTGGTGTATTTTGGTAGATCAAAATACCATCAGGTTATCGCTGCGAATTTTCCAAATTTGCAAATGCCGTTAAACGTTGAAATCACCAACAACTTTCCAAATTATGCAATATGTCCAAAATATTTCTGATATATATAGTCCAATATAATTCAGTTCGAAGGACCAAATGTTGAGGACTCTCCCTTTTTTTATTCTATTCTGGATTCTTTCACATACGTCTGTGTAACAAAAATTATTGATTTCACACAACTTTTGTATTATATGTAGAATCAGTTATAAAATTGCACCGTAAATATACAAAATATAAATCAGTTATAATTTGCTTTAATTAGTAAGTTTATTTTTTTTTTTATTGGAAAAACTAGATCCTGATAGTATTAAATTCAACGTTTCTTTCAGATGGGCTTATTGAAGGCATGTAACACATTTTTGTCCATGATAAAATTTAAGTCATAATGATTACCAAAAAATTAAAATTCATAAATATGTGTGCTTACGCGGAGTTTTGCTTTTAGTTATTATTTTTAATTCCATTTGAAACGTAAAGAACTGTTATATTTATTGTCCTACCTACAAGGCTATTTATATGGCTTATATCAAGCTTACAAATAATGTTGCGTTCGCAACATTCTCTCTCTTAGTAATTTTTCCTAGCAAATTTACCAGTTTCCATGGGCTTCTTTGATCTACCCCACGTCTAACTGTGAGCACGGAAGACTTTTTTCACTAAGCCATCTAACAGCTCACAGTTTCCACGCATATGTGGAGATACCGGTTGGTTCAAAACCCATTCGGTGTCAACACTAGTAAATTCCTTAGTTAGCGCATTTTTGTCCACCTGGAGTTGTTGACGAAGTTCATTGTCGGTTTCATGTAAATTGGTTCTATTATCGCCGTGGCTTACCTCTACGAGACTCGAAGTTCCACAAGGACATTATACACGAATCTGTACTCAGGGTGTTGGCAATTTCCAGTACCCACTTTCAGGTTTATCTCACGTGAGTTTGTGAGCAAAGTGATTTTTTTTTGCTTTCTCACAAAGGTATCTCCAGTATTCTGGTACGCCGAAGCATAAGTAACTAACGAACGACCACCTACACTTAGGGTCTATATCGCCCACAACCACCTCGTTTCAGCACCCGTAGGCACCTCATACGTGATGGGGCAATGAGCAAACAACAAGTTGCCTGCTTACTGGGGCTCCCCATCCCCGCGGAACCTATTTACGGCTAGGTGAACCGTTTCAGTCGAGACTGTACTCGACCTAGGCCTACCCCGAACGATCGGATGTTTTCGTGAGGGCATTACTCCTCATCTAAACATTACTGGGATAGCAGACGCAAT
>JANSTU010052383.1:0-20236 GCA_027564075.1 Bolitophila hybrida
TATATATGTTGTCTATTTATAAAATAGATAGTTGGATAACATATAACACATATTTTGTGTGTTCTACATCGAAAGGCAAAGAGCACCCATGCATTGTGTCGTACTCGTACAACACTCTAATGAATATGTTTCTTGATCTTAAAGGGATGAGTGTGTGTGTATGTTTCTTTGAGTACTACGCTTAGTATTCAACTTATAAATATACATATTGTGCGGGCATGTGTATACATATAGCTACGTAAATATTTTGCATGTTTGAATAAGCTGACACATTTGATTTGAGTATGCTTATTATATAATATACATAGATATGATATTTAATAAAGTGGACGACAATTTAAAGGCAGTATAAATTAATAGTCGCCAAAATCAGCATCTGTTCAGTTATTTTCAAGTATTTTAAAACCTTATACGAGATTCGCTTCAGAATGTCTTAAGGCTTTCGTGAGGATTTATGTGTGTTTAAGTGTATGTGCTTTATATGTTTAATTGAATGCGCCACGAGTAGCCTCAGGTGTATAGAATTGGCGGTGGATAAAAAACGCGAGCAACAAATAAATCGATGTTTAATATAACTTTTTTTCGCAGAAGTAGCAGAATCTTCTCTCTGAAAATATACATGATTAATGACGTTCGTTTTTTATTATCGAGACATTTCCGTGATTTATTCAAAGTATATATATATATATTTACTTTGAATAAATCACGGAAATGTGGTATATATATATATATATATATATTCTTAAGTCATTACTTTTGTTATATATTAAAACCGCTAAATATTCACATTCATTTTCATTTGAAAACAAACCAACAGATTAACCGCTCATTTTAACAAAACATATAATACAGAATCGTAAAAATTAAACATTAATAACACAATGCAAATTTACGACGCACATACACAAAAATATATATCAAAAAACCCATCGAGTTCATAACAGGTGATCGCACACAATTGATTTAACATGCCCTCATAAAAAGTTACCCAACACGACCGCCAATAGAACACTCACGCATACACACACCAAATATAAACGTATAAACAAACACACATCACACAAATCATGTTCGTTTCATACCGATCCCATTCATCAAATATATAAATCTACTTCAAATACAAAATCACAATATAGACGAAGCGACACACACGAAAAGTGCCGTTGAGTAAAACCGCATGGCCCCGTGTGAAAATCTCCGTTTCGTAATTATTTGTCTTCGATAGGAAACGCGCTTAACAGCGAGCAACATAGTTGTTCTTACGTTCGCTCGCCGAGGAGCACTGGAGCGCACCCGCTCGTCAAAACACTGTGGGGGCTGGGCGGACTCTCACATAGAAAGCTTTTTCTCTGCGCGCCATTCGATGCGCGCGCATTCTTCAGCATGTGTGTTGGCTGTACGTACAACATTATACGCATCCCCTCCACGACAACCGTTTACACCGCTAGGGGTGGCTGCTGCTAGCAGCAGGAGCCCGTGTATGGAAACACGGTAATGTTTGGAAAACTTTGCCGTCAGTTTCAAAGTATACTTTCGCAACTGCATACGCAATAAAAGTTTAGACAAGTTTAATTTTTGCCCCACTAAAAGAAGAAAAAGTTTAGTGATTTATGTCAAGGTTATTTAACTTCTAAAGTGATAATTAACTTAGTGAAAACTTTTGAGAACGCGCGCGCATATTGTTATACAAACTCCCTTTTCTATGTGCGAATGTCTGTGCGCTACGCGCAAACATCTTACAAGACGAACCTCACGCCCGGTATTGTAGAATTTCCTTAAATGCATCACGAACAACCTGCAATCGCATTTACATTTTCCAAGTGAACATATTTATCAGCTAATGTTATAATCCTGCTGAAATGTCTCCGTTAACCAACAGCAATTCAACGCTAAATAGTGAACCTAATCAAGTGTCTGCGAACTCTGCTTTTAAGCCATTGTCCATGTCTACTACAAACACTGAGAGCATTCAAAACCATCATCACCAACATCACCATCAGCGACAGGGTGCAATTTCCAGCTCCGTTGAACACACTCAGTATAACAGTGAAATGGCATACGCTAGCTACAGTCAGATGAATTCAGCTGCCAGTCCACAAGATTATCACAATACACATCAACAGCAGGTGTCTTTAGGCGCCTTCAAACGTGAGCACGACGAGCTCACTGGTTACTCGTATCCACGCCCAGTCAAGTTATACGAACATGCTACTATGGAACCTTATGCACATAATCAGGTCGGTGGTTTCCGAAACGACGCTCCATCTCCAGGTGCATCAATTATAGATCTATCCACATCTAGTGTGGTCACTTCTTTGCGGGCACAAGGTTTCAGTAGTTCGGCCTACTATGATGGCCAACGCTATGATAGAAGTCCACAGTCAGCATCAAGTCCACATTATTCGAGTCCACAAATGCTCAGTCCTCAAGGTCAGACACTTGATCTGAGCGTTGGTCGAACATCAATGGGGTAAGTTATTAATAATACCCAATGACAAGATTTTATTGTTTACTATCGTATCGCTTACAGTGGAGAGTCAAGTCCACAGTATAGTGCACATCCCCAAGCACAGTACGCGGGCACATACTCACCACCGCCACCAGAACCGGTTGACTTTAGTGGTCTTCCGCGACCGGTCGGTGTTGACTACGTAAACTCGCTCGGATCATCTCCATACAGTCGTGAATCCACGCCCAGTAATCCAAGCAGTTCAAATTTCATGGAAACTTACCGTGATTTCAATGGTACAAACTAATTTTATACAGAATTATCTGATCATAGTTTCAATAATCACTTTATGAAACCAGGCAACAGTCCACATACTAGCTACCCCATGTTTTCACAGCCCGACTATCCGCCTAATGCCTACACTGGTTATAATCATGCGTACCACTATCCGAACCCATATCTTAATACTTCGGCAGGTCCCGCCGGCTATCCAATGTCAGTGGCAACTGCTGGTGACTACAACGCAAATACAGTGGCTGCTTTTGGAATGCCCCCACCTCAACATCTACCGCAAGATATTAAACTGTCCAAAGAAAGGTATTTACAAAACACTCTTCACTTGTGTGTCTGTGTTTCTTCCTCAAATACACTGCTAACATTTTCAAAAACCTATTATACAACACAGCCTTTTATCCCATTCGTCGAAAAGTGATAGAATTCATCCACAAGAACTGAAGTGTCCGACGCCAGGTTGTGATGGTTCTGGCCACATCACAGGCAACTATTCGTCACACCGCAGTCTTTCCGGGTGTCCACGTGCAAATAAGCCTAAGACAAAGCCACGCAGTGGCCAGGATGCAGAACCATTAAGGTAAGGAATTCTTCGTTGAACACCTGTTTAGAAAAACCTCTAAATTTCACACTTTTCAAATTCGCATTCATCACAGATGTCCCATTCCGGGATGTGACGGCTCAGGTCACTCGACCGGAAAATTTTTATCTCATAGAAGGTAAGTGTGCAATCCACCACATACACATACACAACACACAGCTGGCTATACTCATATTAACCTTTCAACCCTCGCACATCGTCGAGCCCTTTGTAATTCGTATTTCATTGTATTATATAGTATATTATATATTATGTTTGCACTGAATAACAGTAGTACCTATTGTGGAGCGCCAACTCACTGAAACACAACATATACAATTAGCGTAATATTTAATAATCTTCATAAAAAAAATAAGTGAAATGTCTATTTTTTTACTTTTTTTTTGTGGAATATACTTTTTTCTAAATCATTGAAAACGATAAAACGAATTTTACATTTTTATAAGTAAATTAATAGATGATTGTTATTTTTATATAGTGCATCCGGCTGCCCGATCGCAAATCGCAACAAATTGCGTGCCATGGAAATCGAGAGCGTCGTAGAAAAACAGCGCGTTTATGTTACAAATCTACCGTCCTCTATCAAAATGGAAAACAACTGCCCAGCTCAAGGTTGTGATGGCGTCCCACATTCTAATGAAACCTATCTAACGCATCGTTCTGTTTCCGGTTGTCAAACAGTGGGCGGAGTAGGACCGGTTAGCGTTAAGCGTGCTAAGTACGATGACTCCAGCAGCATGGGCTCCCCTCGTCTGGCCGGTACGTGTACGTCAACAAAAAAATTAGCATTAAGACATTTTGGAAAATGAATGCTGCTTGAACAATTTATAAAAATATTTTTTTTTCTTTTCAACAGAGCATGAACACCAACAACAGCAGCAGCAACACCACAACGATCAAAAGAACAGCGGTGAAAGCTTTGCCCCGGACGAATCGGACGTGACACATCTGCAGCGAGAAAAGGCCCAGGTGGAGCTCCAAATGCTTCGCCTTAAAACAAACATAAATGCTATCGAATTCCAACTCAATCACAATGAGAGGGTAAGTAAGCTTTTCTGTTTATTATACTCCCGCTGTGTACAAATCCATAGTTTATCAAAGCTTTCGAAATAATTTCTCAAAAAGACCGATTTAATTGTTGTTATGTACTCTAAAAGCTATGTTCTCACTCACATATACGCCAATCGGGAAATGAAACTGTTATACATAGAAATATATAGTAAACAAACATACATATACCGTCGGGTAAATGCATTTTCCGGGCGCTGCCAGAGCAAATGCACATAATATACTATATACTGCGCAGAAAAGGAAGCTTTTCCGATTGGAAAACGCCATGCAGCTGTATGTGCATGAGGCTACGCCCAGTTTTTCTTACATAAAAATGTATGTAGTGCATTAAATATGCATTTTTCATGAAAGAACTGGGATAACATTTTTAAAAAATGTACTGTTTTATATACGAAATTTAGTTTATATATTATAAATTTAATCCTTTGCATTGATTTTGATTATTATATTTTTTATTGCAGTGTGTCTAAATCAATACTCAACATGCGAGGCGCATCGTGTCGGCTTTCCCTGAGGCATCACATCAAAATACAATTATGTACAATTCAAATCTTTTAAATAAATTAAGAATAATCTAAAATAATCTAAACTTACTCACTCTCTCACACACACACAAACACCGAAAAATGATAGATAGAGGCAAGTGGAATCAAGAATAATATAGAATATAAGTTACACTAAAATATTACGTAATTAACAAAATGTGCAATATTTATGTTTCAACTCTTTGATTGAAAAGTGATTTTATAAATCACCACACATATTCAAAGAGCATAATTCTCTGTAAATAAATAAAAAGTATAAATAAATTCGATGTAATTGTATATTACTAATCTATACATATAAAATATAAAATATTGGTGCCCATATGTATTCTCATAAATAATTAATAGGCGCTGTAATCCAATAACTGTTATCATATTGTAATTGTTTTTATTATTGCTATGTTATACACTATTATTGAAATTGTATTTATTTGTATTATTTTTTATTTGTATTAATAGTATACTTAAATGGAAAACATATTATTGTGACGCTATGGAAAGATCAATAAATTAATGAAATTCCCAGAAAACTAAACGAAAACGTCTTTTAATTCATAATAGTATGTACATTACAGAAAACAATTACCTAAAGGTAATCTATTTTGCACTAGGTATGGTTTATAATTCTGTGTTTTAGCTTTATTGCTTGTAATAGGTACTAAAAAATACAATCCTCGCGATAGCAACATTGTTCTGTATATGTTTTTTTCTTTAATTGTTTCAAATAATATGATTATATATAATTACATTGTAAATTGTAATTTTAATTAAAATAAATAATATCTGGCAAACACAATTTAATATATATAATATATATTAGTACGTTACGGATTTTTTTCCTGCAAGAATTTTATCAGGATATTTTTATCATTATCATATAATTGATTAGATTATTTATATAGAATATATCTATATATATAAATATACAATTTATGTATATTTTGACATATGTTTATTGTTTATGTTGGAGTTTTATTAATAGTATGTTTTGTTACAAATATAAACAAGCTCTACATAAATATCAAAGAAATAATAATGCAAGTATAATAACTTATAAGTATTTATTTATCTTCTAAATGAATTTATACTGAAATTAATTGGTCAAAAGTCTTATGTCTAAGACAATCTGTTATTAAGCTTTCGCACAAAATATTGAAAATTCAGTCAAAATGTATTCATTGAATTTATTGCAAGCCTAATATAATGGTAAAAAAACTTGTACTGAAGCTCCGTGCAAACGATGGGCACTACCCCTTTAAGAAGCCAAATCGATTTTCCTTCTGAAATAATTAAATTCAGAGCCAAAACAAAGGGAAATCTCAACCCGTACTCACACACACAAACGCAGCGGCAGCATGGATTATTCAAATATGCATATACTTTATACATATGTATGTATTTATATATGCTCCTGGTATATACAGATACAGATAATTTTATAGTATGAGCTGACACACACGCGAAGAGCATCAGTCGTCCCCCGACCCGCATCGCGTTTGTGCGGCATCTTTTAACCCTAATTCGCAAATTTGAAGGGTTGTGCATGAGAAACGTACACTGCGAATGTCATCAGAAATCAGCCTGTCTGATAATAAATACAGAAAGTGCGAAATGGCGTACGCGTAAAGTATAATGCCTATAAGGATGTGCTAAAAGGATCGGCAATAGGAATTATTTTAAATATTTAAAATAAGAGTTTTATTTTATATATATAAATTTGAGTTTGATAAAAACATTCGGATTAATTGATATAATTATTATATATAAATTGAGAATTTGTTATAAAATTTTATATGTGATTTAATGCCACACACAAGAAAAGATTAAATTTCACATATAATAGTGTAATATTCCGTCGAATTTACATACATTTATTGCGTTGTCAAAAGCCACATGCTTCACACCTTACGCTAAAGATACACTCGAAAAACGATTTTTTTAAACAATCTGATCAATCAATCAACCACGTACAAATACAGCGAAAGCAATCGTTTAAGCCCATCTAGGTAATGCGTATCATTTAAATAAATAATTTTTCATTCCCCGCGTGATTTGAATTTGCGGGTTTGGGCGGAAGCTAGCGCGAATAACGATTTATCCGCGGGGTATGTGCGTGTAAACAAATATAACATATGAAATACATACACAAAGCCTTTATAATTGGTTGATTGGTTCCACACGCGTGTCTTGATGGTGTATCACGAATCCGAGTTAATATATCAATATGAATTACGAATGCGCGGATGCTGTGAAAGGGCGTGTTGGAGGCGCACAATAATATTTACCCAATTGAATTATATGAGTTATTGGACGTTGAAGCAATATTGCGTGCGTTCGAGCATGGATTAATTCGGCATTGCCAAATGAACAGAAAACACTTAACATAATTAGAGAAATCCAATAAAAATATGCCCAAGTTAGTTATGAGCTTTGGCTGAAGTGCACACTAATAAACTTGTACATCACAACTTTACTATATATAAGCTCATATTTATACTAGTGAAGTGAAGATGGACCGGGAGTGTGTATATTTATAAATTATTATTATGACATACAAGTGGATAGTATATGGAAAATACACTAATACTTAAAAACATGGAAATCACATGTGATACTTGTTGTTGAGATACAGATATTTTTTAGTAAACTATTTTAGCAATACTATGCTACAACCTTTAATTAGTTTGTGGAAAAAATATCAGTGTTGAAAAAAATTATATTACTTTTATTTAATATAGAGTTCACTTTTCGATATTTTGCTTGCCACACACCGTTTATGAATAAAAAAAGTAAAGTAAATATCTTAATAGTGATTAAAATTACACCGCATGTAAACAAAGTGCGCTCTCGGCACGCGTCTAATCTGGCCATTTCCAGTATTTAATTGCTTAATACAATATAATCTGATCTTCAAATTATGCAGAACGCCGACGAAGCGAGGGTAGGTGAAAAAGCGCGTGGCTTTGGCGGTGCTCACCGGCGATACCACTTTGCTTTAATTATGATAATCCAGTTTTTACCACGGTTCAAACACACACGCATATATAAAATATATATACACAAAATATATATGTGAATTTGTATAATTTTACAAGGCACTTAATATATGATGCTACCTTATATTTTATTAGTATAATCAGGTATACAGGTAGCGAGCTCCTGTTTACTGGATATAATTAAATTTATTACAATATATTTTATTAGAAGTCATAGCCAGATAGAAACACACACATGCAGTAGATAATACAAATACATAAAATTTTCTTGTGTGTATATTAAGTCATTTACGTATGCGTATGGGTAGTATAGTATACTATAGTAGCATAGTGGCACTAGATTTGAATGGAAATCTCTAAATGTAAATGGGTGCTTTATACATTGTAGCAACACACGTTTATGCATATGTGGTGGGTGCTTACATATATACAATACAACGGAGCATATTTAGCATATAAATGGCAAGTATACACGGAAGCGAACACGGATTCGAGCATCGGTACACGCAGTTCCGAGGAAATGTGTGCATAGGTGAGTGTTGTGGGGTACTATAGTCGACACAATAATTTATACCCCCCCGTGGAAGATACATAGGTACGAAATATATATGTGTGTTTTCAAATGTTTTGTGCATGTGTATCTGTATATGCACTCTTATGTGTTTGCATGAACTTACATAATAAAATAATTAATCATTTTTAAGTGGTTAACATGAATTTTATGCAATTCTACCGACACGAATTAATGTATATGTGTGTGTATGTTTGCCTATATGTTAGGGTATGTATTTATAAATTTGATCAATGAATTAAAAAATAAATTCAATTTATTAATAAAAAAATATATGAGCCACGTGTGAACAAATTTAATGTAATCATCATTGGATCCTGTAACCCTTGTGGGAGATAGGGGTTGTGTATGATGTCGCACACAGGATTCATTGAACATTTCGGGTTTACACGACTGGTCATGTCAAACTAATGACAACTGAAAATTGTACGGTAGTTCTCGAATGAGAAAAACTTCGTAGACATATCGTTCATACAAAGTTCTGTAATTGCAAGCAAATCGGG
Organism: Bolitophila hybrida; assembly: GCA_027564075.1. Classification (NCBI taxonomy): domain Eukaryota; kingdom Metazoa; phylum Arthropoda; class Insecta; order Diptera; family Mycetophilidae; genus Bolitophila; species Bolitophila hybrida. Next base: position 9,028 of record JANSTU010052383.1, read on the forward strand.
GACTCTATCTTGATTGTTTGTTTTTATTTGCGTAATTATATATTTCAGCTCTTCAGTTTTGTTTATGATACTTTGTTTGGCTTAAACATTACCGTTTAATCGTAATCGTATGTGACAGCTTGACTGACTTTGATTTTTTTAATACAAATATTACTGTCTTTAGTCCATGTGTACTATTTTCTTGTTTCTGTTCATGTCTCTTGTGTATTTGAAAATATATTGTCTGTGTCGTGTTAAGTGTTTCTTTTAAGTTTAGTGGTCGTTTTAGTGCTTTTTTATCAATAACATGCGTATCAATTCGCTTTGACTTCTTTGCATTCATAATATTTATCTTCGCATTTGATTTGTAAAATGTTACACAGATCGTTTTCAGGGATACAGCAGAACAGAATATTATTGTTTAGATTCTGTCCTTTAATGTTCTCGACCTGGTATTCCACATTGTTTATTTGTGCCTTCAATTTACTGTTTTCGTGACGTAGTTCAGTGTTCTCGTCTGTGATTTGTTTATAAATTTCAGATTTTACAGAGAGAGAGTTGCATTTTATGTACGTCCGATAATAGTATATTGTCACTTACTTGTGGTCTTGGGCTCTGTGGCACTGATGTACGGGGTGTTATAGGAGAGTGGTCAGCAACGTCAACGCGTTAACACACTCAGCTATGGCTATAGTAGAATTTAATGTAATCTGAACTTACTTTGAATAGAGAAACTATTATTATTCACCGAGTTGTTCACCATGGTTCACGCAAAAAACTTTTCATTAAGTATTTGGTGAACATTTTAAGTATAAAGTATATGCCTCGCAGCAAACATTGTCCAAATCTGTCAATTTCTTCCTAATTAGTATATACGACGTCGTTGGTTCATTCATATTCATATTTTACCATATATATTTTACTGGTTATATTCTCGGCGTTTATATACTTAATTTGTTTTTTTAATTTTTTTGGGTTACATTTTTTTTGCGGATCAAAAACTTAACAAATTAGATAAATATTAAAAATAAAAAAAAAATCACCTATAATGTATATACCACCTTAAAAGCTTTCCGTTTTATATGTCTTATCTTTATATGCAATGCAGTGTATTTAACTTATGCACACATCGCAGAATGTTTACAGTTGCGCATTTAATAAGAGCGCATGTTTGCGACGTCTCCGATAACAGACTACTCTTACGTGCACGAACAAGAAGTTAGTAGAACTTTTTCGTGTGCTTTCATTTACTCAATTTTACTAACGAACTCATGCTTTGCGCATTTTAGATTTCACTACCATGCTCGGACGAACAGCTTTGCTGCAACGTTTATGCAATTTTATTATTGGATTTACTGAGTGAGCCGGAATTAAAATCAAACCTGGCTATATTGTTCCAGCATTCGAGTACCGGAATGTAAGCTGGAAAAGTTTTAGTTTTTACTATCGACCGGAGCACAGAAGCCGATTCATTGACTGTGCGCACGTGTTACAATCGTAAAATCTTCTCTAAAGTCGTAATGCTTCACCTGCTGAGCGCCTCAACCATTATATACGTGTACTTTATATAAGTACACACATCGTCCGTGTAGAGTATATGTACTGGCAGTTTTATTACTTCACTTACTTTGATTATACGAGCGCCCACTACGCCGACATGCCGTTGGTATAAATAAACTTTCCGAACGCAGAACACCTTTATGTGCCTTTTGGGAAATTCCCCGTGTGCGACGACACAAGACGTATAGACTTCCTCATTAGATAGTTAATTTGCTGCACGATGTCTGCATACTGCGGTAAATTTGTGTGATATAAAAATATGCGGTAAGGATGATTTTCTAAACAATAAGAAACACACTCCCAATCAAACACTCAATTCTCCGCAGACTAACCAAGCTTGCCTCTACATATAAGACTACATTTGAATTTTAGATTCAATCATACGCCACTTAAGTCAGCAAATTGATTCTTTATCTACCCTTTGCTCTTGTGCCGCCATCTCCTCAATTCTAGTGTCTGCGCTGCGCCATAGACTACGACTCCATACCAAACAATCAACCTGCTATACTACCCGAGTATATACAATGATATTGTGCAGACACGGCACCACCAGAGCGGCAGACACGACTCCAGTTCTGTGGATTAGGCGTATGCTATTGTGTTCTACATGAATTTATTTGATTTCGATATTATGTTCAATATTTAATTTTAAAGCATTAGTAGTGTAATATAATAATTCAATGTTGACATATAATAATAATTTGATTGTGGATAAAAACCATATAATCAGATATATAACGACAAAATTTAGCTTCACTATATTTGGAATTTATATTCGTTTTTTTTATTTAAAGTTTATTTAAACGAATATCCCTGCCGATCCAAAATACAACTTCGGGATTATCTGAATCTCCTCACATCTAGCTTAAATACACACATTTTATTACATTTGCAAATTAGCCTATTCTAATGTAATGTAATCAACTTGTTCAGCCCCAATTATATCGTCTTACATTTCAAGTCATAAGCCCTTCGCCGTTGTTTTTTTTTCTGAGTGGCACGCTGTTTAAACATAGTAGCACTCTCGCGTGCGCAGCAAACAGATTTTTTCTCAAGCAACACGCGAGTCTTCCGTTAACTTTACTGGGCGTGTAATCACCAGCAAATAGACCATCAAAGTTAAGTACACACGGGTGCGACGGATGGAAAACCCTTTGTTAGGATTTTTATTTCAGTTTCAGTAAACAATCGAAATAGACAGAAGTATATGCGAGGGACAGATGTAGATAGCAGTTTTGTTTTTTTAATAACATTTATAAGAACTGCATGTGCGCTAATTAAATGAGATTGATAAACTTTGTTCAAGCATTTGAAATATTTGACGGTGTAATAAACGTTTGCATAATCCAGATATAAACAACATTTTATTTTATTTTACAAAACTTTTGAAAAACTCAATTAAACTTGCCTCCGTAAACATTTTATGTATATAAATAGAGTTCAATTATCTCTTAAAACCTTCTTCGATGTATACACTTTCACCGCCATACATATACGATATTCACATCCATTATCTTTTGGATTAAATTATTGGTTCTTAGAGTGAGGTCGCATTTGTAGACATACGATTATTCTATATTCGTATATTTATTCTAATGCTCAGAGGGGAAAAGGGTCAAATGTGAACACACTCTAAAACTACCCTATATATACGCTCACGCGCACGTTTATTACTATTATCATGCCTTTGCTGAGTGTGTGTTCCCGGACAAGGTGTACAAGTCCATTAGAGTGAAAAATTTATGCGAGTCTTTATTAGATAAATATAGGTTGACATGAGTGCCGAAGCGATCACGCACACATGTAATTTGTAATTGATGACCAGCCCTGCGCTCTTCGCGTTAAGGGTTGATACGTGATAGCTGTAATTAGTGTGAACGCTATATAGTATGGCACGTAAGTAACTCTGTTACGGGTAATAAAAACACCAATAAATCAATCTTTTGTGCGATTGGAATTTTTTTATGTGGCCAAATTTTAGAAATTATGTAATTATTTGTTTTACCTGGGTTTGAAAATTATCTAAACAAAAACAGTCAACAAGTCAGTTATTTTATTCAGAGCGGAGTAGTACGTCATTTAATAAACATGACTTTAATAAGTTATCTCGTTTTTTTGTTCTTTTTTACCGTCTCAGCGCTTATAATACCGCCTGTTACAAAGAAAATACCCTCAAATTTTAATAAATTTACCATTGAGTATCTCATGAACCTGAAAGTTGTTCGCAAGGAGTCAGATGACATTTACATGGACCCAGGAAAATCATCCGGATTCGTAGATGACATGGCTCTGTCGAATGCCGATGCAGCTAAATATTGGAACCAAAAGCGTTCCTCTGAGCCGGGTACAATGGCTAAGAGAAATCTCAGAAGTCGTCATAAGCGTGCGGCTATTGCAAACAGAAGCCGACTTTGGAAGAATGGTGTAATTCCATACGAGATTGATCCGCACAAGCACTTCAGCGGTGCTCATAAGGCCCTGTTTCGCCGAGCTATGAACCATTGGGAGAACTACACGTGCATCAAGTTTGTGGAGCGCAATGCAAAGATACATGATAATTTTATATCGTTCACGAAACAAGACTGCGGTTGCTGCTCGTTCGTTGGTAAGAAGGAGCGTCGTGTTGGCCAAGCTATATCAATCGGCAAAAACTGTGATAAATTTGGAATTGTCGTTCATGAACTAGGACATGTTATTGGATTTTGGCACGAACATAATCGACCTGACCGTGATGCACACATTTCTATTGAAACTGCAAACATTATTCCGGGCGGGGAAGGAAATTTTGAGAAACTTACAGAAACTGAGGTAAACTCACTCGGCCAGCCCTATGATTATAATTCTATAATGCACTATGCTGCAAACACGTTTTCGAAGGGTGTCTTTCTTGACACGATCATAACGAAGGACCAGCATAGTCGGGACATCGGGCAGCGTGTACGTCTTAGTGAAGGTGATATCATGCAAGCAAACCTATTGTATAAGTGTCAGAAATGTGGTCGTACATTTCAGGACAGCTCTGCTTCATTTAATTCTGCTGCATTTTTTACTGGATCTTCAGAAAATGAGCCACAGAACTGCGAGTGGCGTATAACAGCTACTCCGGGAGAGCGAATTCTCATCAATGTAACACTGCTCGACATTCATCAGAGTAATTGTAGTACTGACTACCTAGAACTACACGATGGTCATATTTATTCATCACCAACACTGCTGAAAATTTGTGACTCTAACCTGAGTGCTGTACCACTGATCCAGTCGAAAGGAAATCGCGTACTTATTACGCTTCGCACATCGGCTCAGCCAATATTACATCGAGGATTTAATCTCTCATATGAAGCAGTATGCGGTGGTCACTTACAAGTAGATGCTCGTGGCAGACTCGAATCTCCAAACTATCCACTAAATTACTTACCAAACAAAGAGTGCATCTGGACGGTCACAGTTGAAGTAGGTTTCCAAGTTGCATTGAGATTTCATTCATTTGAAATAGAAAACCACGAGAATTGTGCCTATGACTATCTTGAAATCCGAGATGGCGATTCCAAAAATTCTCGACTAATAGGCACATACTGTGGATTCGAACTGCCACCCGACGTATTAGCAACTTCTAATCGCATGTATATAAAGTTCGTTTCTGATCGTTCTGCCCAACAATCCGGCTTTTCCGCCACTCTATACAAGGAAACAGACGAGTGTGCATTGCCGACGCACGGATGTGCTCATGAATGCATTAATACTCTCGGTTCATTCCAGTGTGGTTGTCATGTCGGCTACGAACTGCACAGTGACAGCAGGTCATGTGAGGATACATGCGGAGGTGAGATATCTGCCAAGAATGGTACCATAACCTCACCCTCATTTCCGGACGTATATCCGAAATCTATAGAATGCGTTTGGGAGATCCGCGCCCCAGAACCATACAATATAATCTCTCTCAACTTTACTCACTTCGACCTTGAGGGTAAGGGATCGTTTCAACAGGATTTGTGTGCATACGATTCGGTAAGTATTTACTCAAAATCAGAGACAGGAAACACAACAACACACGGAAGGTATTGTGGCTACCGTCTGATTTCGATGATAACGTCTAAGGGTCCAGTTATGCGAATTGAATTCCGATCCGATCACAGTATTCAACACAGTGGTTTTGCGGCGGTTTTCTTCGCCGGCATCGATCAATGTGCCATTGATAATGGTGGTTGTGCACACGAGTGCCATCGTACGCAAGGATCACATGTGTGTCGATGTCGCAGTGGATATGTTCTACATGAGAATCAGCGTGATTGCAAAATTGGTTGTAAATTCGAGATTACAGATTCTGATGGTCAGATTACTAGTCCTAATTATCCGTTGGCTTATTCAGCAAATACAGATTGTGCGTGGAATTTCCGTACAATCCCAGGGCACAAGATCAGTCTTAAATTTACTCACTTCCGGATTGAACTGCAGCAGCAATGTCACTATGATCATATTGCCATCTATAGTGGATCTACTAAGGATTCTTTTAGTCTTGGCCGGTTTTGTGGATATGATCTTCCAAATGTAGTCACGTCTGCTGGTAACGAAATGTTTATGGTGTTCAAGTCGGATGCAACCGGTCAAAATACGGGATTTGCGGCTACATACTCCACGAAATGTGGAGGACATCTTCGAGCAACCGGTGAGTTGAAACACTTTTACTCACACGTGAATTACAAAACTATGAAGTACGGAAATAATTTACACTGTGATTGGACTGTGGCAGCATCGAGTGGATACAGCGTACAGCTAGAATTTGATTCTTTTAGCTTAGAGGCAGGTGAAGCAGACTGTCCGTTTGACTATTTAGAGATTATAGATGGAGATATGGATTACAATGGATTTTTATTTGGACGGTATTGTGGAGTTGTGCCGCCTCCGGTGATCATATCTTCTAACGAAGCTCTTCTGGTACGTTTCCGATCAGACAGTACCATGGGATTTGGTGGATTTGCAGTAAGCTACCATGAAGTAGAGACCCCAACAGAGAGTACAACAAGCAAAGAAACTGAGGATATCATAACACCTTTTCCGGGCTCCGTGCAGAGCGTCGTTATAGATGAGGATTATGTCAATTAAACCTAAACAAAAAAAATAAATTAAAAATATGTAATCAATTTTCGAATGAATAAAACAATATCGTATAAACGCAGAGTTTTTCACTTGAGATTTTATCTGGTACCAAGAACAACAGAATCACGTTCGACCGCACATTATATGTATACACAGTTATCCGGGACGGCAAACAAGCGAGCACACCACCAACCGACCAAATGCAAATATCCGTAAAGCCGGAAAAATGATTTTTTATATGCAAATAAAATCAGACGTAGTATATGTATGTATGAGTGCGTGTGCAATTGTGAACCCGTGTTTTATTGCTGCCTTCAAGATATGAATAAAACATAAGTGAGCTTACACAATAAAAGTCAATCACTTGAGACTTGAATGCTCGGCGCTTCGGGTTCGGCCTTTGCGCTATATGATTTTCATTGTTTTCCAATCGAAAAATATTTGAAAAAGTTTTCTCTGTTTATTGAATGTGTTTGAATACGAAAAATTGTTTTTACGAGTTTTATAATATTTATTGTGGCTGTGCTTGGTTTATTTTTCGAACATAGAGACATTTTCCGGTGAAAGGGTTGTTTCAAAATTCTAAATGTCTAATTAAAACGCAGAAACAGAGCCACGTGCGCTTAGCTCATGAATAATTCTATTGAGAGGGTACGTTATGCGGCATTATTGCTCATTACACCCAGATGCAAATGCAAATCTTTTCTTGTATGTACTAGATTTTCTTGTGCGATCTTAGCACACGTATAATCTCACTCCAGAAAACATGTTACTTACTTGCGAACGTGAAAGAAAATTACCGCAGGCCGCACATGTGTTCTGTATGGCGTCACACATGAATAACATACATGTTTTGAGAGCTATAGAAAAAGAGGAGAGCTGTTGGCCTGGGTACAGCTCTTGAATTTAAATCAGCTCGCTATTATATATAAAATAATACTCATCCCTATTTCACATAATGGAGTATTATTATACCGTCTGGAAAAGTGTATACAAAATGCTATTCGCGCCTGAAAACCGTTTTTGATTTAAGTAAAATGTGGAATGGTTTATTTTCCAAAATAATAAATATAAAACATATTGTTATATTGTTGTTGATATATTTTAATTATGCGGCGAGTTTCTATGCTCGTGGACACGGTGAATGTTATGTTGTAGCAATTTAATGTATTGTTCGGGGCACACCCTCACTCATCAACTCGGCCACTAAACTTTGCAGCTTATGGCTGCCGTTTAGTCGTACCTCATGTTTTAATATTGAAATTTAATCACGGAATTAATCTGGACGTCTACAGAACCGCATGAACGACACCCAGACGTGACCGGGGTAAAATACGTTTTGCATTGTATGTGGATGCTCTTATAACAAGAGATTTCTCCCGGCGCAACTTGCGCCTTAGGAAGAAAATGGACAAGACGTGCTTTTCATAATTTCAAATATAATTCATATCCGTAGAATGATCATAATAATCAAACGTTATGGCTAGGTTGTAAACATACATCCCATTATGTATAAAACCGATTTATATGTTTCCCATATGTATACGGTAATTATCAACTCGCATCCATATCCCAATGTCATGTTTGGAGAAGTGTTCGTCGAATGTTACACCGGAAAATTTCAGCATCGTCGGTCGCGTTGTATGCAAATTTGCAATTCTATTCAAAAAAGTAGGTACTAATTAATTAGTGCACTGTCACGGAAACGTATGTGTTTGTGCTTTTATATGGCGAGGGAATCCATATGAAAATGCACATTTGTTTACGCACGTTGCTTCGAGCTTCATCGCAAAACAGAGCATTTGTTCGTATACATACATGTATATTCTATATTATAGACTGCCTATAAAACTCGCGTTTACAAGCTAATACCGTTTTATTATTCCTCCATGATTCGATCGTGACTTGTAAACTTTGTGTCTTTGTCAGTCCCGCGGGGGTTGTAAAATTGACGATGCAGAACACCTTTTTCGCCCGATAACTTGTGATTCTTGCACCTACTTGTTTGAAAGCTAGTGCCCAAAGTAAAATAAAGCACGTGTGTGTATATATAGAACGTGTAACACACCGACAAAAGGTTTTTCGGGCTTATTTATGGTTATTGGTCTCGGGAAATCTCGATTTTAGGTTAGTAGACTAAAAGTGTGGCTGCAATTTCCTAAGCGACAATGAGTTGTACACATTGATATCGAAAAAGGGTTGTGTAATTTTTATTTGTTTATACAATAGTCATTTTTATTGTGAAAGCAATATATGTTACTCGTAAATAAAACATTTAAAACCTATTGTGAAATTAGTGAAAAACTGTTTTACTCTAGACACGATACGAATTTAACGTTACTCTGCACATTTATGTACTTCAAAGACCGCCAATGCGACGATAGAAATGGTCCATATATTAAAAGGGTTGTGCGATGAGTATATATTCTATACAAGGGGTAGATTTATTGTGAATTGCGACTTTTGCTCATTTAAAATTATGTTACCGGCGCGATGATAATGAATGATTTGCAAATATTTTAATATGTTAAAGTGCTTCTCTCGGAAAATGACTTTATACGCATCAGAGAGTTTTCCGGTGTATTAGAACGAATATTTTGCAAACGATTGATGGTGCTGTGGATGAGAAGACGCAATTTTGAATTTAATTAGTTTTTACTATCATCCCTAATGTATATGAATATTAGCATTACTCCATGAAGACCATAAATGCATAAAAATGAGCTAAACTCTGACATATTTTAATGTGTATCAATAGAGTTTTGAAATGTAAGATAATTACGATAATTGTTTATTAAACTCCCAACAACTAGATAAAAGTTTATATAGTATTCGATAAGACTTTACGATTTATATACTTTTCTAAAATAGACGATACATCGAAATCTCTTTCATTTTTAATCTTTGCCAATCCTTATCTGTTCCTTTAAATAACTCCATAACATTTAATGTTGTGCTCATAGGCACACTTAAGTTGGCACATTTTTAAAAAATATATTTCATCAGCCTACTTAAAGCAGCTGCAGGCACACTTTACGCGGCCAGCGCGACTCTTCGAAGTCCTGCGATATCGCATCCATGTAAATTACTATACGCATTGTACTTTTTTTTACGGTCCCAAGACAAATTAGCCACCCTATTAGATGTGGTACTTGGTGTTGTATAGATACTATATAGTATACATACAATACACATATATATAATATATAAATATATATGTATTCATATATTACACATAGACACATACGCGCGAGCGTTAATTTTAGGGGCTGAACTTAATATGTTGTGTTACCATGTTCGTCGAGCGCGAATATGTCCCGGGGGACTCGTAAAACTCGGCCGCATACATACTCTCTCACAATAAAGATTTTATGATTTCTATACATGTATATAGTATATTTTACATACTTATTCAGACACTGTGGCTCCAAAATATGAACATCTTTATTACCCGCGAATATCGGTCGTATAATTAACTGATTATTATTATATAATATATATATATATAAGAGAAGAAATGTGTTTGTCCATTTGTAAGTTCTCTCAAATATATATATATATATATATATATACACTCACATTTCAAGGGAAAAAAATTGGACCCAAAAAGCTTCCGTGCATTTCTTCTTGTTGCGATGCACCGAAGCACAGCGTAACCAACGATTTATTATTGAGCACAACCCTTTGTGTAAAAAGTGTCCAACGCGTGTTCGTCGTGTGTAGTCTGAACATCAGCCTCGCTATAAAGCACCCCCTTGAGAGATATAAAACGATCGAAGCGGCAAGCGAAGATGTTTCACAATAATTTTGTTTTTTTTGTATCACTATCTCGTTTGGACTACGTTATAGCCATTTAATCTGTTTTATTGGAAATGTATACAGTATATAAATTATACATTATACATACTATATACAATTATTGCATTACTTTTGGCTAGAAAACTTAATAATTGTCTCCTGCCAAATACAAACTTAACAAAAGAATCAATGTATATTATATGGCATGTACAATTGTACATTTCCCTAATCCCTAATACAGCTCTTGAATTCCATACTAAGAATAATTGTCACTAGTTGAACACTATATATATTTAAATATTTAAATCGTTATTAATTAGTATTATTATCTACTATTATTTTTACTGAAGTATTCATATGAGTGTGGCTTGTTTTGCGGTTAGTTTACGCACATTAATAAAGAATATATATGTATATTTAAACGTATATAAACAGAGGGGTGAAAGTTTGTGCAACAGAATTTCTCAGGTGGCTATAATAACATAGCAAACAATCCGGCAAGTATATTGTATATTTGGAAAGCTGGAAAAATTACGCAACAGAACGTATACTTACCTATAGTACGAACAGGACGGTATTTTAAAGTATTCATGTCTTGGGGGTGGGAATCATACACACTGGGATGAATATTTAAAATACATTCGATTTAATGAGCAGCACTTGCAGTGCTCATGTCGCACGAAACGGTTTAACATCAATTCATATTTTATACATTATACACTACTGCTATTATATATATATATATATATATATATATATGTATATATATATATATACC
>JANSTU010052394.1:0-20232 GCA_027564075.1 Bolitophila hybrida
ACATCCCTTTGGGAATAGCGGTTACTTTATAAACTACAAAGGCAGAAACCTTATTTTCTGGAGAATCTTATTTACAAGCACAATTATAGTAAAAATTAAAATTATGCCTTAAGTGCGACACAATACTATGGGATAGGTAAATCTTCAATTATTCTGCAAATCAGCAAAAAGCGACCGCAATGGTAGAGAGACTATATACATATATATTCAAATATTTTTTACGTAAAAAAAATTAAGTATTTGCAATCTTTTCTTTTGTGTATTGCTTTGTTTACAACAAAATATATATGTATATAGTGAAGTTAAATAAAATATGTTAAAAAGGAAGTGCAGCAACTAAAGTAGTAAACAAACAAGTTCATGTTTACAATACTAGACAGCAACAACTTTTGCACATACATTCGTCAAGATCCAATAACCCATCCAAATCTGTTCTAAACGACTCATGCCGTCTATATAATTACATTCCACGCAATCTGAAACAGATCGCAAACTGCCAACTTTCAATAAAAGGCTTAAAAATATTTATAACTTCTTCTGATATCTAAAAAAAATGACAGTCTATTCCTTTCTTTTCCTTCTCTAATCATATAATATATTGTAAATAATATTTAAAAACTGTATAATTTTATTAATAAAAGTAGAGCTAAATAGGAGTATCTATAGCATTTCGGCAGCGCTGATTATGGATTATTATACTATGAAACGTCAGTACAAACAGAGAAAATCAAACAAAACGTCATACTTAAAGAGAAAGACACAATTATTTTATTTTCTAAAAAAACTTGTAAAAATAATAAAATGGACACGTATGAAAGTGTTTTGCTAGTAAAACCCGAAGTATTTATTTATAAAATACCGCCAGCCGGCAACAATCGTGGCCATAGGTAAACGAAACCAATCATTACGTGGCGGTTTATTTTGTTGTCTTTACTCTACCAGAACACACTGCGAAATGGTGCCCCAATTTTGTGGGCGGATGCCGAGAACTTTCGCATTGTTTATGCGTATCACACATATCTAGCCAGTATTGTATTTGCTATTGTGTATAAGCGTAAATATTAATGTGAAATTATATGTTTATCTTTAAACAATGAAAATACGAACTAATCTGAGTAAAAAAGAAATGTTGTGTTTGTTGGTGTGCGTGAATTTGCAATGTTTACAGATTTTATATTCTATAAAGATTCTAACTAAGATTAATTTGATATAATTTTTGCTAGTCGTAATTGTGTTTTTATTTATACAGGGCGGCCAATTGGAATTTAGAAACTCCAACATGGACTGGTCGCATGCGACTGGTGGCCAAGGGAAACAATGTCAGTCTGAAGTTAGAAGACAAAATGACTGGTGTTTTGTTTGCTAATTGTCCGGTGGAGACTTACCCTGGTGTGGCCATTGAATCCGTTACTGACAGTTCCAGATATTTTGTTATACGAATTTTGGATGATAACGGTATGTTCTATTTGTGTTTAGGCTGTGATAATATCAATATATAATAGAATCAATTTTTAGGACGGTGCGCTTTTCTTGGAATGGGTTTTGGAGACAGATCGGACTCCTTTGATTTAAATGTAGCGCTGCAAGACCATTTTAAGTGGGTTAAGAATCAAGAGCAAATTGAAAAAGACAAAGGTGTTCCAAAACAAGAGCTTGACCTAGGTTTCAAAGAAGGCGAAACAATCAAAATCAACATGAAAATCACTGTATGATTTGATATTATATATTATATATGCTATTAGTTTATTCATTTTGTTTTCTCAGAAAAAAGATGGTGGTGAATATTCTCGAACAGGGAAAGGACGTGTTGGTGGTGGAGCTGGCCTGCTACCTCCTCCGCCAGGTGGTGTCAATAAAATTGCACCGCCACCGACGTCTACAAGCACTCGTTCACCGCTCGTATCGCCGGCACATAAACCAGCTGGTCAAACAGAATGGGGTGATTTTTCATCGGCTGTCGAGTAAGTCCTATCGTCAAAAAATATTTTTAAAACAGATAACATTATATCACTAAATTCTTACAGTGGTCAACCTCAACAACAAAACGCAAGCGCTCCAGCATCGACGAATTCCAATTGGGTTCAGTTTTAGAAATACATAAGCATGTTTATTTTCATAGTATATCTATATATTTAAGAAAGAAACAAAAGAAATGTATACTTATACGTATAATCAGTTATTCGATCTCGTTTAGGGACACATTACAGAATAGAACCTATAAAGATGCATATTCAAAAATCGTTTAGCGTTTGAATGTGAAACTGTTAAATCGATCTTTCAACAAAGAAATACATTCTCAACACATTGAAAATATTGTTAAATGTTAAATATTACTTTAGGATTAAATTTAGTGCAATTGGCAGTAAAAAAGGTACATCAGATCACTAATACGAATACCATACCAAACAAAACATTCTTATTTAAATCCAATTCAATGGGTTGGTCAATACTATAAAGGGTATGTTTTGGATTAACATAAATGCCATCTTTCCGTGACGGTATTTTTATTTACTTTATCTTTGCTTTTGAATAATGATTCAGTTTTTCCTGATAAGTCCTGCTTTTACTATATGGAAGTGTATAAATCATAAGCAGTTTGACTGAAGAGAAGAGTACGCCTGGATTAAATGTTTAGTTGGTTGAGAGTAAAATTTCTGTGGTTCTACATTTTTAACAAAGTATTCACTGACTAGTGAATATTTTCACATTAGGCCATGTGATGAGAAGTGTTAAAATGGATAAACTATAAACTGTATTATGCGCCGATTGTTCTTAAAAATACTTAGTTTAGTCTCAGCATAGCTTATAACTTTTATTTTTGTTTAATTGTTCAAATGCATTCTTTTAATTTTTTGTATGAGGCAATTAATGCTAACATACTTAACTGTACTTATGCCAATTGAACTAAACAAAACTATCGTATAACTAAACCGTTTACTATATAATCTTGCAAAATTTGTAAACTGTTACTATATTTAAGTGTGCTTAACCCTGCAATAAATCATTAAAATTTAAACTGCAATATAATAATCTCATTGAAGCCCTTATCGATCGAAACATTCCAAAAGAAAACAACAGAAATTCCGTTACACACAAATACTGGATAGCTGAAACTTGATATTTGATAATGATTTATATTATTTTATTACTATGAGAATTTATTTGTGAGGTGTTACTTCAGTTTGGAACGTTTAACATAAAATCAAATCAAGTAGACATATAAATATTTGCAATTTAACAGAATGCTGTAATAAATATATATTATATTATTGAAAACATGTTTTTGCTCTACTTAATGGTTAATGAGTTACAGGTAAAATAAAAAACAAAAATATTATTGCTTTACTATTTTATGTATTAAGTAAAGAAAAACAATTATTACATATATTTAATAAAAAGAAATGTACGTATAAACACGTTACTTCCATAATTTTTTGATAGACATGTTTTTCTCAGAGTCCTTTTGCATAACCTTAGCAACTGCCATCTCGAAATCTTCCTGAGTAACATGAACACGACGTTCACGTAACGCATACATACCGGCCTCAGTGCACACTCCCTTAACTTCTGCACCAGATGCTCCTGGCATAAGCTCGGCGATCTTGCGTAGATTAATACCACGAGTCAAGTTCATTTTACGTGAATGAATCTTGAGAATATCAAGTCGGGCTTCCTCGTTTGGTGGTGGGAATTCTATTTTACGATCAATTCGACCGGGACGCAACAATGCAGGATCCAGAATATCAATTCGATTGGTGGCCATAATAACCTTAATATTTTTGGTGGCTTCAAATCCGTCTAATTGATTTAACAACTCCAACATAGTACGCTGTACTTCGGAGTCGCCACCACTTCCAGATTCAATACGCGAAGAACCAATAGAATCAATTTCATCCATGAAAATGATCGAAGGAGCGTGCTCACGAGCCATGACGAACAGTTCACGTACCATGCGAGAACCTTCTCCGATAAACTTTTGAACAAGTTCAGAACCAGACACTCGAATAAATGTACATTCAGTGTGATGTGCTACTGCACGCGCTAATAGAGTTTTTCCGGTACCAGGAGGTCCGTACAACAGAACTCCCTTTGGCTGAGCAATACCCAATGCATCAAAAAGTTCCGGGTGTTTAACAGGTAGCTCAATGACTTCTTTGATTTCCTTAATTTGCTTGTCTAAGCCACCTACCATCTCATATGTAGAGTCTGGCACTTTTTCGACCATCATCAGTGACACCAAAGGATCTACTTTGTTAGGCAGAATCTTATGGAGTGTGTAGCTTTCATTTCGCAAAGCCACACGACAATTTGGTGTAACATCATTGATATCAATATTCTTATCAATGTCCACAACAAATTTTCCTTCGGGGTGTACTTTAACCAACACCTTCTTTTTATCCATTGGTTTCACAACCTCTCCAACATAACTGCCTTGCTCCTGCAATAGCTGCAGTTCTTCGCGAAGCATACGTACTACAGATGATTAGAAGTTTGTTAATTACATACAAAGCTTACATATAATAAATCCCATTTACCTTTAGCATTTAGTTCGTTTCTTTGTGCTTGAAGACGTCTTAGATTCTGGCTCTTCTCTGCCACGACCAACTGGAGCTCTTCGATTTTGGTTATATAGTAAGAACGAAATCCTTCACCACGCGTGATATCAATGTCCATCTGAAATAAAGAGAACATCATTCATACATTTTTTGCTATGGGGTCTCGGTTGCCGTCGGACAATTACAAATTGAACATTTTATTTTCCATCTGGATAACTAATATTGGTCAGAGATAAATTTGCACTTACCTTGCTCGAAAGAGTCATTTTGATGGAGATTGCAGTTCTTTCCGTCAGAATTTATAATTATTATTTTATGAAAATATAATATTGCATTGACGTTTTCTGGTTGAATATGAATATAGTAAAATACTAAAATGCACAAATCATCCTCCATTAATAAGTTTAATACTTAAAGGTTGGTACTACTTTATAGCAGATTTTATTTAATTTTATTTTATAGCAGTACATTTTATACCAAAATGTTCTATACACAATCTTAATTTTTTGACACATACATTTTATGAAAATTCTACACATCATCTGAATTTTAACCTCGAGTTTAACACATACATTTTATAAAATTAAAAAAAGGTGTTTCGCAAAATTGCAATTTGTTTGGCGCGGCTGAAAAACAAATAAAAACTGCAAAATGTTCACATTTCTTGTCTGATCAATTTGTTTTATGTGATGTGGCTTTTAAGTTTGTATAAACATTTTTTATTTGAAGTAATAATAAACAAATAAAAATAAAATCAAATAAATGATTTATTTTTAAAATAAGTCCATAAAACATTTTAAATCGAGAGGCTAAAAATTAAAACGTTTATTAGGGTAATATTATACCGAGTATTATACTGTACATCGAAATTTTACAACGCTCTTTAAGACAGTATTTAGTAAGTAACTTTTATTTGTGTTTGATCTTATTTAAAAAATATATACAATTCAACTGAATTCATACACAGTTTTTTCACTTAAACACACTATACTATAAATATCGATACAATGAGTACATTTAATTAATGTTTAGTATCATAAAGTACACTTTTATTAGTTTTTAGACAAGTGTTAACTCTTGACTCCTGGAACATTATAACGAAAATTGACAAGTGCTGATTTATTGTATTTCAGTACAGGTGTTATTTTGTTATACAATTTATTGATAAATGTTTCTCAATTTTGTTAACGGAATTCCAATTATATAAATATAAAGTCGAGATTTCGTGTCAAGAGTTGACACTGGTCTAAAACAGTGCAGGGAATCTATGAATATTAATATGCGATTATACACATTTAATTGCGATTGACACTTGTCTGAAATACTAATACCAATTGTGGTTATTTTGTGTCAATTTCAACTTATTTGTAATCGTTTTGTACATTATTTTATTATATTTTGGCATTGCGTGTCTGAATTCAGTAGAATTTTGTAACCAGCATTTATGATTGGTATGATTGCTACTTATACTTTAAATCGACTTGAAAACGTCCAGTTACATTTAAAAAAAATATAGTTTTTATTCTCGCCTAGAACTTATAATATCATTATTCCACTTCATTCGAGTCATCAATTTCACTCTTCATTCTTTGTTTATGGTCCTAAATGCTGGAACTCTTTGCCCTTCGATATTAAAACAACCATCTCCATTACAAATTTCAAAAAACCTTGCTTCACATTTCTTGCAATTTACTTTATTTTTATTTTACTTTAATACTTTTATCATTGATATGACTTTTGATCCCTAGTGCTCGTATGTCCAATAGTTCACGCTTGCCCCTTGATGACGAGTGTGATGACTGATGACGCAATCTAAATTAACATAAACTAATTTTAAGTAAATTTTAATTTGTATATCCAGTCATTTACATTTTACACTGTACACTCACCGGCCCCGAGTTGAGGAAAACTCTATTGTGAATATTTACTTAAAATAGGTATGAAGTATGCATACTATAATATATATAATAAATTGTATTGTGTTTTAAATGCTAATCTGATTTTATTTTTTATATAATTTATGACTTGAGCTTGTAATGTTCTCGCAAATGAACGTTCAAGAATGTGAGTCGGACACTTTTATCATTGAAAATGATTATACGGCGTGTAGAATGAAAAATCCGTCACAAAAAAATGACGCATCAACCTCTTTAATAGGTTAAAAGGTGTACATTTTGTCTATACATTTTTGGGAGCAGCTCGATTGTACGCTCGTTCATTTGCTCAAACAATTATTAACGGCCTCGGCTCATAATGTACATAGTAAGTTTAGTTGTGTTTGAAGCCAGTTGTTTTATTTTACATATAAACTATTTAATTTGTGATATTTGCGCATCTTAACGTTTAAACATTTGAATTGGACCCAATTTGTTTAACTCATGTAGCATTCTCGAAACAATATTAAACACAAAATAAAAAGAAGTAATCAAGCCGAACCGTCAACCCTAGTATTATGTCAGGTGTCGACATAAATGATATAAGAGGTAACCGTGTAATCATATAGTTGACAACTGCAGTCTACACAATTCAGTAAAAATGTGTATCAAAAAGGCAGGACATAACAATTAGTTACAAAGATGACATAAAATTACTAGTTTTGTTACCAAAAATGTGTTCACTATTTACGTATTTATTAAGTGTACATAAAATGTCAACAATAATACAACCGAAACAAATATATATGGAACAATTAATGTTACTGATTTAGGATAACAATTTTCAAGTTAATATTATTTTACTAAATTTAACTTCGTATACATTGTGTGCCGTCTAATAACGATAATATTTTGTTTATTAATTATAATATGGAAACATCAAGGCCGGCAGCCTTATATACATATAAAAACTATACAATTACGATATTTCTGCAGAAACGAGGCAGAATTATATTGACAGTTATTATAAGCGAGGGAAATAAAAATTCTTTACCGCACGTCTCGTGTTTTTGTATCTGGCATGGTGTGTTGAATTTTTGTCAAGTGTATTTCTCTCAAGTAGAGGAGTGAATTTTTGTCACCACCGATTTGTATGGAAAATATTGCAGGTCAAAAATATGAATTTTCGTCACCAAAAAAGTGTCACTAAATTATTTCGTGACAAGAATGCACTTCCAAAAAATCCCTTTACAACAACAATAATATTTTGTGTTTAGTTTTAAACACTTTTTATTGGTTAATGTAATTTGGTGACAAAAATTCACACCTCGGCAGTGAATACTTCTCACCAAATAGTTTGGTGAAAATGCACTTCAAAAAAAACGATCAATAAAGACAAACTTTAATTTATGCGGTACGTGAGTTGATGTAATGTGAGCCTGTATAACTATTTTTTATGTAAACATACAATTTTTGGAAATTTCTGGTTATTTCAGAAATATTTTATATACCTCTTTCACAAACAATAACAATATCAATATTTATGTATCATTTTTGTTATTGATATTTTCTGATGTTTGACATTTATTTTGTATTTTCTTAAAGATTTTAGAACGCAACTCAAAATGTAGAGATATAAGGAGAGATTTCTTATATGGTTTTTACCAACACACATGTAAAAGCTAAAGCGGCGCTAGCTTTATGTCTATGTGTTTATGTGTTTTTTTTGCGAGAGGGAGAAAAATCATACAATTTTAGCATGTGTACGAGTGAAATGCAGTAAATGGTTCGTGGTTTTCGGTATATGGTTTGTAGTGGAGTTAAGGCATTAGTTGCCAATAAACTGTTCAAATGTTTGTTAAATTCTATGACACTTTTTTCATCGAATGCATTGTAAGATTAATTGATAATAATTGTAATTCATAATAATAATATATTATAGAAACGAAATTTGGTTATGTTTACTACTAGTTTTCATACAATGGAACTACATAAAAAACTTCATGAGCTTCAAAGACTTTTATGAAATTGATACTATCTAAATTGTCTAAAATATATCTAATAATACGGATTTCAAAATAATCAAAATGCCACTAGGCATGTGACGAAATGTGAATTATAAAAATGAAATTAAAATTATAAGTACGAACGAAACTTATCGACTAGAGATTCGGCTCACATCCCAATTGGACTTTCATACGAGTTAAATGTGAGAAGTACATGAATATATAGATTTACATTTAGAATGCTTATTTACATGCTTACACACACTACTATATTTATAGCGAAATGAAATAGAGTGCAATAGATTTTGCCTCTCGCAAAGAGAGGGCAAATGTCAATCTGGAACTGAATATTCTTGCAGATTGTCATTGCGAAATATGTTATCTAGCGGTATGAGATTTGTTTTTAGATTTACGCAAATTTATTGTCTATAATTAATAATAATAATAATAATAATAATAAGTTGGCCACAAAAGAGGCCTGTGAAAATTGGCCAATAGGGAAGTGAGCTTATATAAGAATAATAATAATGAATGAATAAAAATACCGCAGGACTTTTTTGATAATCTATTATTTATAATTTAATGTGTGTGTATTTTTATTTATTGTTTAGGATAATTTCAATTTATAATTGAAGTACAAATTATATGGGTAAGTGCAATATAATTTGATCGATTTGCCTATGAAAGGCATAATTTCCGATCAATTTGTGCAGCTGATGAATTGGAATTGCAAGAGGGGTAAATTTAAAATGGCATAACCTATGTTTTTAATGAAATACTCTCAGGTAAATAAATAAAATTATTAAATAAAAAAATTATGAAAGACAAATAATCCTTAAAAGCCTCTCAAAAATTAAAAAAATATTTACAATTATTATTATATTTTTTATTTATATATATATTTATTATTTTCAAAATGGACGTCCGAAAAATGGTACAATTTTGATTTTGTAGATGCCATAAAATTATAATAAAAACAACCAAAGAACATTTTTAATATTTTGAATAATTGATTTTTATTATTAAAAAGTACGAGAATACCGCTTTAGAGATTCTCATTTTAACATATAAGTAATCATGTAGATACAGGAATTAATGTACCTGCAAAGAGCGGCTTGCGCTGTCAATAGTAACAGGCAAAGACATTAAATATGTCATTTATAATGGCGTTGTATGCGCTAATGAGAAACATTATCGCTTTTATTTTGCGACATTTTAAGCTATAATATAATGCATTAATAATGCATTGGAGGCCGATTGGGATATTTGTATTCTTAAAATAAAAAGTTCATCACTGACATATATTAACTGTCAGGTGACAGTTGATTTTGGTAAATTAATATATTATAGTTGTTTCTGTTTGTTAAACACATGCGGTGTATTTGAACATTATTTTATTAAAAATACGTTTTTAATTATTATTAAATAGTTTTCAGATTTAACTGGTATTATTATATTTACAATACTAAAATGCTGGGATATGATTCTGGAGACATTCCTGAAGAACCTTGTCTGAAAAAAGCAAAATGTGTCACAGAACTTGCCGAGAGACCTGATTCAGTAGATGTGGTTAAATCTATTATTGCATTAGAATCAGGAGTATCTACTGATTTGACACAACTTATCTCGGATGGTTCGGAACAAATGTCTAAGCGGCAGCGTAAGAAACTGCAAAAACTCGCGCAATGGGAAGTAAAAAAAAAAGAAAAGCGACACAAGGAACGCGAGAAGTATAGACAACGTCGACAAGAAGCCATTGCCAATGGTGAGCCAACCCGCAGCGGACCCAGCCGAAAGGCACTAAAACGCAACAAAATGGATGACAGTGACAATCCATTCACTATTGCGGTCGACCTGGATTTCGATGACCTCATGATTGACAAGGACATTTGCAAGTGTGCTAAGCAACTACTTTGGGTATACACAATAAATCGAAAGGCAGAAGCTCCACTGCATTTATATTACACTGGACTTCAGAATGGCGGTAAAATCCACCAGGCTCTTAATCGTAATGATGGCTACATGAACTGGGACATAAAAATTAAGAACGAATCTTATATGGATGTTTTCGAAAAAGAAAAGATTGTTTACCTGACCAGTGACTCGGATACCGTACTGACTGAGCTAGATAAAAATGCGGTGTATATTATTGGTGGTCTTGTTGATCACAACCACCATAAAGGTCTTTCACTAAGTCGTGCTAATGAAAAAGGCCTCAAAACAGCACGTCTACCACTTGGCGAACATCTGACCATCAAAACTAGAACAGTGTTGACAATCGTGCATGGTAAAATATAAATAATAAATAAATATAATAATAACTTCATTATTGACACAAATCTTGTTTCAGTTTTTGATATCCTTTTGCGAGTATCGAGTGGGCAGTCATGGCCGGATGCATTGATGGCAGTGCTGCCTATGCGAAAGGGTGCTAAGGTATTGAAAGATACTGTTGAACCTTCTGAGGCTAGTTCTGAGGTGAAAGATGTATTACAAGACCAAAATTCGATTACCGACATATTAATGGCTGATGTGGCAGAAGTCGATAATTTGTTACCTATACCAACTAATAAATATCTATAAATATAAATTTACAATATATTATGTATTAATAGAAAAATGTTTTCTTATTGTTTATAATTAGTTATTTATTAAAAGTTTATGGAAAATTCTTCATTTAAGTTTAGTTAATTGTTATCTCCATAAATTTAACAAAAACTTAAGAATGCGTCTGATAGATTAGTATATTTCAATTTTTGCAATTTTCTTATTATTATTCAACGATCTTAAACAAACTTAAACTAAAAGTTTGATGTTTTAAAGAACTATATTTTGTCTTACATTATATGATGAAAAGTTATCAAGGTCCGAATATCGGAGTGTTAGTCATCTGTCATTGATGAATGCTGCATGATAAGAGTAAATTATTCTGACAGGAATTTGTTAAACCGTAGAGAGCAATCAACTGCCTTATATATAGATTCTGGAAAAGGACAAAATATACAACGTACAAAAAATTTTGTATTTTAATAAATGATAGCGTGCTTCGTGAAACGTTTTAGCTAATAAAGATTACTGCTGAGTCTGGATTTCATCAAAAGCATATGGATAGTACAATAGGTACTCACGTAAGAATTAGAGGTAAACTCTTCGAGATCCACTTGCAACAATCCTTCGATGTTTCTTCGGAGGAAACTGTTCTTAGCATTTCTTTTGTCATATCTGTTCGGTTATTGGACAAAGAGTCGAGCCTGTAAAAATGATGTTTTCGATATTGAAGTGATCGAGGATTAAACTAAATACACACATGCGCATATTTTTGATATATCTCTAATAACTGAAATCTGTTCCATCCAGAAACGGATAACGGTGTTTGGGAATGTATGCTCTATCCGAATGCGTACTACTCGTATTTGTGTTCATAGTTGATAAAATCCATCGATGACTTTAACCAAAATAATACACACAATCATTTGTGTGCTAAAATTAGTTTATGCCACATTCAACAACCACTTACCACTTTGTAGCACTTATTTTAAAGTTCGGTATGTTTTTTTGTATTTGCGTAGATCCTCAAAATTTGTTTGGGATTTGTATGTGTTATAAAATTAACCCTCTATTTTTTTGATGGTGCTCTAATATCTAATTGATACATACACAAATATGAATATTTAATATCGCTTTTTTATTTAATATTTTTTTTTATTTACATTTAAGATTGTGTTGTTGTTTTGTTTTATTTTTCAGTATAAATATATTTTGTTTAAGATTTGTTAAAGCTCGAACACAAAAATACACAGCAGATTAGAATTAACAATTTACATACACTATATTTATGTTGATACATTCTAGTATATCTAAAAAATATTAAATATGATTTATGCTGTTTTGTATAATTTATATGTGTATTTGTGTGTGTGTATTGTGTGTTGTTATTGTTATTATGTTTATCGAACATTTTTTTTTATTGATTGACATCAGAATTCAAACAGTGCGTAAAAACATAAAAGAAAAATTCAATTAAAAACAATAGCAATACAAAACGCAAAACTTTTAGAAAGTTTTGTTTTTAATTAATATTATTAAAAATACTAATGATAAAATAGTAGAAACTATAAATAAAAGTTAAGACATCTAAGAGAAGTACGCTTAAGAGGCTGCCTTAAAATCGTCAATTTCTTCGGTGTTTACAATTTCGAATTCACTTTCGTCAGAAGAATCCGGCAAACGGTCTGATGGATGTTGGGGTCGACGAGTGGTTGGATTAATGGCCTCTTCGATCTGCTTGTTGATAAAATTTTCAACGCCCCACGTCATCAGTGTAGACATGATATTTTGAGCCGGAATCACAGGGTTCTTGGTAACATGCTTTTTTGTGCGATGTTTGGTAGTTGTATTAGTTGCGACAGCTTGATTGCTGCCATCCGTTATACTGTAATCCTGGAAATTTAATCCTTCCGTTATACCTTCGTCGTCTGACGATGTGTCTCTTGTGAAATAACCACTCTTGAAATCAATGGCTTGTAATGCTGATGGAGCCGCTGCAGGGCTTATCAGACATTCATCGTCACTGGAGTCGGTGTGCTCGTCAATTTCGGGAATCGTTCCAGATATTTTAAGATCTGCTGGGATTTCGTCGTCATTCTTTTGTGATGCCAATAAAACAGTTTGTTCTCCGGCATTTTGCAAGAGTTCCAAATTGGAAGCATTTACTTCCGGCATGAATTCATCCAGTGTATGGTCAACCGTTTGCAATGGGCGAGTTATATCATCAGCTGGAATCAGGGAAAACAAAGCAATGATCATTTTATAATCAAATAAGAGACAAACACAAGAAACAAAACAATATAAAATGTATTTATGCATTTGCTATCGTGTTGAATAAAACAATAATAATTTAAAAAATATATACATAAAAAACTACAATCAATTGATTGTTATGTAAACAATTAAATGTTGTTTATATGTGTTTAGTTAAATCAAAAAAGAAAATAAACAAACGAACTGTGGTCAAAAGTTCATCTCGATAAATATACAAAGTTATATACATTTGAACATTTCATTTGTCATCAGAGATGTAGATTGAATTGGAGAATATGTTAATGATCACCATAAGTTGGTTGGCACAAGGCTAAGACTATATACAAACACTAATTTACTTTGTTTTGCGTCGCACAGTCTTGAAGAAGGTCCAACTTATGACGTCGTTATTATCAGAATGCGTTTTTATTTAAGAACTATTTTGTGGGTTTATATATATATATATATATGAGTTTGAGAAAAAAGTTGAAAAAAAAGTTTATATTTTCATTATTTTTTACTTTGAATGTTCTTGATTTGATTTAACATTTAACTATAGAAAGAGATATACAAATATTATACCTAAAACGATTTTTTCGGATTTTTTTAAATACATATTATTATTTCAGGAAAACTCTGATATCATTTGTGGGAAATAATAACTATAAAAGTCTTTATTTGCATTCACGTTTTTCTAACCTCTTGCATAGCAAATTATTATTATCATTTGTAATTATAAACACACATTTTTTTTTGGCACACAACCATAGTTGGTATGGGCCTTAACCGAAAACCTTTTTCTCAAGCTAAACAGAGGTTTCATGACATTTTCGGGTTTTAATAGATGTAATTGTGTCGCAATTACAATCGAACTAGGCACCACTCGGCCACATAACCATCCTTCCTATGTATCATGGCGCCTGAATGTTGAGTAGCTACCAGGTGGCGGATAGGGGACCTGTCGGCGGTAGCGATACGGATACAACAGAATTGTCGACGGAGGAGGGCACATATTCAAGAGATAAGTGGATTAATCAACGATCCTTGAGTGGGTGTCCTCTACTGTCAAAGACAGGTGTGTTGTGTGGAAGTTATCGGTTTACCGACAGAGATTCCTCTATTCTTTCTGGGAGAATGCGGCCAGTCCGCTACCTGAACCACCGTATCGTTGCAGCAACGGGTTTCCAACCATATGATTGGATCGCGGACCAAGGTGTTATACAAACCGTGCCGAGAGAGTGTGCTTCTGCATGGCTGAAAGTCTTAAATAAATCAGTCTCTAACGTGTGCCTATCGGATATCTGGATACCTCCGATAGTAGCCTAGCTTTACTGCGATAAAAGGGACTCCGTCGGAGTGGATCTCTCACTACCCCTACACTCGTGTGACTTATCATGGACATAAACACAACAAATACACTTTCATTCAAACACTCTCCTTTTGCCAACAACACACATTATACGACACATATCACGATAACACCGAGTTCAGTAGTTACTACTACTGATACTCAACAGACTGTGGCTTCGACCGCACCGACTATATCTAAACCTGCAGTTCATGCTGCAGGTCCATCCATCTCAGCGGCAAAAGCCGCAACAACATCCCCGAGGCAAACCAAGGCAACCATCAGCCCTCCTCTTCTGGAAACAGGAGAGGAAACCTGGTGGTAAGAAGAAAAATTGTTGACATTTTCGCTTTAAGTGGTTCGTCAACAACTACGCAGAACAAGCCGCCGAGATTTTATCGGATGAGTCCTCAATCAATTGCCGCTAGATTAGCAAGGAAAATGGCTAACGGATGAGAAGAAAAAGGCAGGATCTGCGGCAAATGTACAGCCGCCTAAAACTGTCACAATGGAAATGAGGGAGGCTAAGTTATTGGCGACGGTCAATTGCGATGTCAAACTCTCCCTCTTTTAAAATTATACAGATAAATCTGCACCACTGCCGGGCAGTTATGAGTAACATCAGAGCTTTCATGGCTAGTTCTAACCGTGCGTAATAACAATCTTAACTCATTCTTTTTATATAATCTTAGTTGTTGTGACGTTTCAGCGATAAAAATATCACATTTCATAAACGGAGGAAGACAAGAAACAGTGATAGCATCAGTATATCTAGTAGAGTAGAGAAACACGCTCTGAATATAAACCGCCATGGTGTAGTAATAGATTACAGTCACTTAGGTGGTCTCTAAGACGGCTAGAAAACAAAGTAAAATCACGCCCCGAGCGTTTCTATGATGAAATGCTTCAAGCAAAAAGACTTTATAAAAAAGAGCTAAGAACAGCTCAAAGAAATTCTTGGAAAACCTTTTGTGGAGAAGTAGAGACGCTCTCAGCAACCTCTAGAATCACAAAGGCGTTCTCAATAGATAAAGATGCCCTGTTGGGAACTGTATTGCTCGACGATGGTTCAAGCACGGAAATCACACCGATACTTTGAAACATCTAATGAGTAACCACTTCCAAAACTGCATTTTCAATGATCAGACTCATACCAAATCCAATTGAAGCTTGGCCTTTACAATAATCACTATTGATAGAATAAAGTCCTCAAACCATACAAGGCGCCAGAATCGGATGGTATCCATCCAATAATTCTTCATAATTAATAATTCTCAGTGAAACTCATCTGGATTTAAACTCCAAGATCTTCAAATCTAGTTTAGCACTAAGTTACATCCCTAAAATTTGCAACTTGATATAGCCGTCTTTAGCAGAATGTGTGACAGTTATCTCAGAGACATTCAGCTACACGAAAAACCCATAAACAAGATGAAACATGAAACAAATCAGTCGAAACTGAACTTCACAGTGCAGTGACGCGCATTGAAAAGACCTTTCACTTCAAACAACAACATAGAGGGAGCTTTCATTAAAATGAAACGCTTAAACAAGCGGCCTTCGAGTTTGGAATTGACGACAAATGATTAAATGGATGATCAACATGCTGCAGAACCGTACGATTTGCTGTGACTAAAGGAGTCAACAAGCAAAAGTCGTACAAGGGGGTGTTCCATCACCGCTCATGTGGTGTCTCGTAATAGATGGACAATTTAAAGTACAGCACTGGTTCTCTTATCACATAAAAGAAAGTATGAACTTATCAAATATACAATAACCGGTCATGCACTAATTCTTACAAAGTCGTCA
Source organism: Bolitophila hybrida (assembly GCA_027564075.1). Classification (NCBI taxonomy): domain Eukaryota; kingdom Metazoa; phylum Arthropoda; class Insecta; order Diptera; family Mycetophilidae; genus Bolitophila; species Bolitophila hybrida. Next base: position 16,394 of record JANSTU010052394.1, read on the forward strand.
TTCTTAGAAAGAAATCTATTTATGAAAACTGACAACATAAAACCCAAAAAGGAAGAATGACATGAATAATAAAAGAAGAAGTGAATGAAATTGAATCTCAAATAATCCCACCAATTGCCGTAAAAGTATATCTGTAAGCCATACAATTGTTATTACAAAAAAAATACAAATGCAATGCTGTGTAATTTTTTTTGGTGCTACCTTAAAAAACTTGAATAATTTAGTTGCAGTATATTTGTTCTATGATCGCTATGAAAAAAATCCTGAAATTTGGCATTTCCCCACTTCACGCATGGATACAATGTTTGGAATACTTGTTATATATAAAATATGGCCTCTTCAACATGAGTGCTGCCTTCAAGCGGTCCAGTTGTTGGCAGAACAAGTCCGAATTGAGCGTTTGGCCATAGGGAGCAGCTCATAGTGGATGTTTCCCTTCCAATCCCACCAAACACACAGCAAAATCTTCCTGGTCGTCAATCCCGTCCAGAAGTCCAGAAGGTTTTTTTGCGTCAAATCATGCGGCACCCATACATCAAGTTTTTTTTTGTATCCAGTCTTCTGCAGATGGTTTAATATGGTTTGGTGACTAACTCCCAACTCCTGGGCGATGTCACGAGATGTCACATGCCGGTCTAACTCGATGTTTTCCATGATTTATCGGTATTCGTCGTCACAGGTCTTCCGCCTGCTGGCTTATCCATGGTGTCGTTTTCACCGGCTCTGAATCGTCGAAATCATTTCTCCGCGGTTCGAAGTGATAGAGTACCATCCCCCAAAACACCATTAACGGAACGTTTCTCTAGCGGATTTGCCTTTAACGAAGGAAAGCTTCAAAATAGCGCGAATTTCGGCGTTAGTGAACTCCATGTTTACACGTCTATAACTTTTGAACGCTGTATTCAACCTAATCATAATTATCGTCGTTTTGTAGGTTATGACCAAGACCTTTCAAATAATGTATAGTATTGCCCGATACGAGCTCTGTAGCGCTTTGTAAATAGCCGCGAAATTCAAAAGACAAAATGGCGGAAGGGAGATATTTGACATTAATATAATAATTAATATATAACTCGTATAATATAATAATGAAAAAATTTCAATAAATATTATATAAAAAAAATATATATATAGCAAAAAATAGAATGAAAATGTTATAATAAAAGAAAAATAAATGAAAATAAAAAAATTTTAATTTGAAAAACAGAAATAAACAAAATAACACTAAAATTGAAATAGTTATAATAAAAAAGGACCAAAAATATGGAAAAAAATGTGGTCAACATGATACATTTATATCTCATATTACAAATATCTAAATCGGTATATTGGTATATTTTTATTGAAAATACATTTCCAAATTACACCAGCGCATTTTCCGAGAAAATCAGAGGTGTGCACATTCATTCGATTTCGATAATAACACACATTACACACACACATATATTTATATACACCATATATATTGTAATCGAGGACGCTTGCTCACTATTTCGGTCGTCTCAGATTCGTCTTAGATGCGTGCGTGCGCGTTCGCAATTTGAGTGACATTCGATGATTAACATATGCGTATTTATATGTATTTATATGTGTGCGCGTCTACGTACATATCCGTGTGTTCTTCTTCTTTTTTTGTTCTATAAAAATAAAAATTAAAACAATTTAAAGTGATATTTTCTTGGCCAAGCCAAGTCGTCACTGGTGAACAGCCTAAAAATAACGTCTCATTGATGAAACGTGGAAAACAAATCATTAACATACTTTGAAAGTATGGGCGTCGTGGAAAGCTCGAAAAGCCGTGCTTGGTCTCATTTAATTTCATATGATTGTAATTATGAGTATATATCTTTATTTATATATGTATACGAACGTATTGACGAACGCGTTCATTATAATTTATATTTATATATTTTTACGGCTATGTCAATTTCCGGTATATATATATATATATATACAAATATATATACACGCACACTTATTGCCTAGGCAAAATAATATAATATACGCCACTCTCAAAGCGCGGGCTGAGTACTAATCATTTATTTAAATAACATTACGTCTGAATGTGTGTAATCGTTAATTATTGTTGTTTTAACGTCAAAAGTGGAACGTGGTAAAATAGCTTTCATTCAAATGCTCACAATAAATTGCAAACTATTAAAATATATTATTGATAAATTGTGTGGACACTGTTTTTCCTAAAAAAAATTATAAAATTAACAATATGAATAGAAAATGGTAATTTTTGGTGGACAATGTGTCGAATGTCGAGGTGTGCTATTCCATTCGGCGAATATTAAATTAGGTAATTAACTAACACAAATAATGCGCATGTTCGCGGTGTTATGAATTTCAATATACACAGACACAATTAGGGATTGGCTAAATAAGTTTTATATATTTATTTCATTTATATATTATATAGGTATAGAATTTTTGATGTGTTTTTTTTGTTTTGTCAAATGCGCAAATATATGATTTCCGGTAAGACTTTACTCGATGGGACGACTAAGTACGGAGGTTTTTAATTAGTCATAGTCTGAATTCCGGAAATTCAGAACTATCTTGCTATCGTTTTTGTATTGCGGAATTGAAATTGATTGTGTACGATCAAGTTAAAAAAAAACTTGCGTTAAACGGATTGAAACCGGCCGGATTGAAACCGTGGGGAAAACCCTAGAGTATAAAAACTCTGTATTAAAAAAAATGGGACTAAAACCCAACGAATACAAAACGAAACGAAGTTTACAATTTATTTATTGTGTATAGCGAACGAGCGCGGTGCAAAGAAAATAGAGTGCTTTCTAATGTTGCACAAGCTTATATAATATTTTGAAAGCACCGCTAATTTGCTGGTCAATAACCTCGCCCATTCTCATTATATAATGCAAAAATAATACTAATACTAATACAATTAAATTTCTTCTCATATTTTATAATACAATTTTACGAATACTAATAGAAATTCACTCAATCAAGTACATACAAAAAGCGCTACAGCTTCCCGTACGAAATCGGCGGCAAAAGGATTCAATCTGCAGCGCATCACTTCATATGAACGTGATGCGCATCAAATGCGCATCGCTGCAATACATAACTCTGTATAGAGGTCCTCCAATATTAGGGCAATTTTTGAAATTGCGGAATATTAAAATCAAAAATAAATAAATAATAATATTAAAATAATAAATATAGCATATAAATATTTCCTTGTTCATCTGGTGTAGGAGTGTTGTGTCTGAAACTTGTTTTTTCAGTTGTTGGATCGGCGACCTTTTAACTGCTTGAGGTCGTCTCTGGTCTCGTTCTCATCCATGGAAAAGTGGAATTGCGAGTTCAAAAAAAGTCCGCAATAGTTTTCTTAAAAAAATAATACAAAATTAGTTATTAAATAAAATTACATAGTCTAAAATATAATACCCACGATTACGTCGATTAGCTGAAACATTTCCTCACTTTTGTTCTCCCGCAAGACCTCACTCAAATTACCAGGCTTTTGGAGTAAATGTGCGGTTAATTTGTCGCTTCAAGAATGCCAGATCTTTTTCTTTGGTTTGGTCACAGTTGATGGACAGTATATAACAGGTCGGCTGAAAAGTTCGTATCGTTTCAATGAAAAACACATTTTTTTTCAAAATTCATTTTTATTATTCCACATAGTTTCCTTCCATGGCGATACAGCGATTATAGCGTCCTTCCAATTTCGATACAACTCTTGTAGAAGTCCTTCGGTTTGGCCTCAAAATAGGCTTCAGTTTCGGTGATCTGGCGAATACGGGGGATGGGGGAGCAATTGAAAGCCCAATTCATGCAATTTTGCCATCGTTTTCAGTGACTTG
>JANSTU010052405.1:0-20231 GCA_027564075.1 Bolitophila hybrida
TGATGTTTTCCGGTGTAACTACCTCAATTGGCCTTCCAGAGCGTTCAGCATCGTCAGTGTCTGTACGGCCACGTTTAGCCTCACTTGAACCTCTGTAAGTAAGTATATATATATATATATATATATATATAGATATAGTTCGAACGGCTTGTGTTCAATTGATTTAAATATTTAAATAAGTGATTAATTTGGTTTGTCATTAATTATTCCATCATATACATACTGTTAATTATAGGAAATCTTAACATAGTTATAAAAACAGTGTATATACTATATATATATTATTTTATCATTTTATTAAACCACTGTCCATTGGAATCTTGTGTACAGGTTTGGGGCTTTTGAAAAAGAACTCAAACTTTTTTTGTGTGTGTTTATTTCCCCCAAATATTTTTTGTGTTTTCTGGTAGAAATGCTATCCACTACGTGACTTGTTTTACAATAACAAGTAAAGATAGAAAAATATGGTCCAAAAGAAATATGGTCAAAAAAATCCAACAATTTGAGGAGGAAATTGAAATAGCGGAGCTATTCGATTGTTAACTCTCAATTCACATCATAGTCGGTAAGTAATGAGTAATATCAGAACTGTCATAACAAATGGGCAAATTGATCTGGCTCTTATCCAAGAAACTAGGCAGTGGAACGTATCAACAAAAGGCCTCCCAGTTTACTAAATATTGTGCGTATCCACACAAAACAAGCAGTGAAATCAGTACTCACCATCTACGGACGAAGACAGGAAAAATCTTCAGTATATTTGCCATAAACGACTGAATTTTGCCACCACCTTCCAATCAACTAGCAGCAACATCTTCTGATGAAGGAGCGACACTAACTTCAGATAAACTACCTCCACAAGATCACACTTTTACCTTATCCGGCAGACAGCAGTGGTATAACCAAACCTCCCCAACAACGGTATATAAAATACAGCCACCATTCCTTTAAGTCAATACACGTAAGACTTATTTTGATCTAAATGAATAGTCAAAGAACTTTTATCTGAACATAAAATTTGTGGTCATTAGAAGTTTTTATATTTTTCCCATATAATATTTGTAGAGATAGATGTAAATTCTTTACGAATTCTAGATCTAGCAGACGATCGTCGAAATGAAGAGAAAAGCAAAAATCGTAGGCAAAAGTCCTAACACATTGAAATAAGAAGAGTTTCATTATCCCTTTGAATGGACATTAAAAATAAAAAAAATACTGTTTCAATACCGGGATGCCATTTCGACGAAGCTAAACAATTAGGTCAAAAACCGGAATGTTCAAATAAATTGTAATAGAAAGTTTTAAATTAGTAATCAAAAAGTGCACAAAAAACGCAATATTATATTTTTTCCTAAGAATTTGTATCACAACAATTATGAATTTATACAAATTTTATGTCGGAATATCCATTCAAAATCTTCAATAATAAATACAGTTTTTGTATAAATTTCATATGTACACCTATACATAGATTTATTCATGTAATAATGTGAGGGGACTTCCAACCCGAAAACAAACACTGTCACAAGAAGTAAGATAATTTTGTTTACTTATCATGTATAACCAAGTGTCTTTTCATTAACGACGGACGGTGTCGTATACATAAATTCGTCTATATTTGTCCGCGTTTATATTTATAGTTCTAATTCGAGCGCATATAGTTCCCACGCCGATAAATTCACAGCAAACAATCAGTATAGTAGTATTTCATTCTCAACGGGTTCACAAGTACAAATATTAAAGTAAACAAAATTATGGTATTACAATTATTCCGATATTGTTGGGTAGTTTGTAAACAACACAAGATTTAGGTATATATATATATATATATATTTGTACATGTGTGTATGTGGTCTGTTGGTCGTGTTATGGTCCTTGAAACTGTCAATTTAAGTGCTCACCGTGTGGATGACACATTTCTCTATATATGGGGGCTTATGTGCGTTGGGATTGTGAGATACTTTTTTGAATTACTATTTATAATATTACGAAATATATATCATAAAATTTCAAACTAGACTAAATGTTCTCATACACAGTTTTTATATACCCACAGTTTGAGAACAACACAGAACGATAATTGAGAATGATTTATATATGTATAGAACTGAATGAATAGCGTAACAAGTGCACCGAATCCGTACACAATAGGCTCACCTACACAAGACACAAAACACAACATTTTTATGAATAGAAACACAATAATATATCTCGGCATTCATCTCGATGTTTTCGCAGAACCTGCTCACACACACATACTCACCTACACACAAACACTATGGGCGATCTTGGACAGGTAGAATTCCTGCGTGCACTGAATCCTGCGGATTGCGCATGCAAAAAATCCCTTTAACCGGAGCAAGTGAATTTTTCACTGTGCAATAGAAAACATATAGAATTCATCTCTGCGGCAAACATTAAGTGTACTAATATATTTGTGTTGTGTTATGTTCTGGATTCCAATATATATTCACATACAAACAATAAAAAAAACATTAACAAAGCCTCTGCGAAATCCTTTATTCCGTTTTTTTAAGGTGACACAAAAAAAAATGTACCTGCACCAGATTTTCACACAATGGATGATTCTGGATTCACGCAAAAATACTATACGCTATACAAATACATATACTATATACATATATGCACAATGCACATTGGAGAGTAAATGCTTCAAATATAGTATAAGTATGTATTGGTGCATCCCAGCAACCATGCGTGCGCTATGTATAACATATGAGTTATAAATTGTAACCATGCACTTCTTCGGTGTTCTCATAAATTGTGTATTACAGTATCACACAGTTTTTAGGTCCTGGAATGAGGATGTTTGAATAAATATTCACACACAAATTCTGTGAGAAAATGACGAAAGATACTTTTCTGTTTTTTTCTTATCAAAAGTAAGTTTAAATGTTATTCAGAGATTCAGTTTAAGAAAGAGAAATTACTGATATTACAATTATAGAAAGGCAATGAAATATTTGAATACAATTGTTTTGAAGATTTGTGTTGAATTTAGTTTTTCATTTTAATTAAACATATTTTCACATGTTATCTTAAAATATTTTGAATATTGAGGAGGTTATATATAAATACATAAATTTTATGAATACAAATAATATACCACCTTGTCTTTTTTTGTTTTTATTATTTTATTTTATGGCGAGATGCGTAATTTACACCTAAAAATCTTGCCATAAAATAAGATTTTAAAAAACAATATTTAATTGGAATTCCAATGTGACTCAAAATAATAGTAATGTAAAATTTATTACTTTATTCCCGCCTAAAGTTAAAGTGTTTGATAAAAATGTATTTGTAAAAGAGGCTAGCGTTTGACTTGTAATAATTGAACATTTTTGCCATCTTTTAACGCTTAAGGAAAAGCATATTTGGTAAAGGCGGATATAGGTGATGTAATAGGGCACTACACAAACACTTTTTAAAACTGAAGATTTATGTTAATGATTAAAAGACTTTAATTTTACATTAGTAAATTAAGTTTTTTTTTGTAAATCTTTTTTCCCCCGTTTTAATTACGTTTTATGTATAATATCCTTAGACCCCAAAATGGTACGGCTGATTAAGCCTACTTTTTACCTTTAATAATTGACCATATTTTTTTTAAACCCTATCACCATCTCTCTAAAAGGACATATACAAATTACCTTTTGAAACTATCTCTATTAAGGGCACTTAAACACCCCTGGACTCTCTTGATATGGCAGTTCAATTAAACTCCCCCCACCGCCTGAGTATTTTATGCCGAGGGATAGGGCTCCTCGCGATTCCGCATACCACTTAATCTCTCGATCCATTTAAAGACACTAAGCGAATTTATTGTTACCAATTTGCAATGTATTGGATACATTTTGGCACATAATTATTTGTGTAATAGTAGTTTGAGTTTGTAGAATTAGTAGTAATTTTTAAAGGTTTAATGATATTCTCATCTTTTTGGATCCGGTTCACACAACAAGTCAGGTCATGCTAATGTGCTGTTTGTGATATTCTACTACTATTGGAGCTACTCTGCTCTAACACTAACAACACATCCCCGATGGTTAGGAATCTTGATTTGCCCTGACGCAACTCTAACAACTTTACAAGGCAAAACAGAGATCTGTCTTATATTGTACATCTGCAAAATCTTCTTATAATCCTCAACTCAATTCTAATATAATTCAAATTAGATCCATTTTCTTATATGTTTCGTATATTGCCATACTTACAGCAATATTGGAGTCGATATTAAGTAGTTGAAATATTTAATTTAATTATATATGTATACTAGCGGACCCGGCAAGCGTTGTTTTACCCAAATAAAAATATTTAATAGATGGTTAGTGTGATTAGTGAGTGAATATATAGGTTATTTTGTTTCTTTATTAGTTATTTCATTGTTTGACGTTTGGTCAGATAATAATTTGAAGCAGTGAAAAATGAATACAATAGAAAAGCAATTGAAAACATTAAACATTAAGAAACATTAAAATAATTCGTGATCGGTACTATCTATCAAATGTCGCTTTGTATAAGGATGATTATATAGTACAGCTAAATTAAATTAAATTTTAAATAATGAAACCAAAATAAAATATAAACTCCAGTTGTTTTGTTATTTAAGTTCAAAAAATGTATTTATTGTAATGCTAAAGTGTTAACAATATATTTTGTTTCATAATTTTCATAATAAACAAATAGATTGGCTGGCTTTCCAACACGCGAGCTGGCTACTTATAATTGGCTATGCAAAAAACAACTGTGTTCAAGATCCAAGCTGTATATTTGTAACGATTATCCCTGAGATTTGTGTATGGTCATGGCGAAAGCTAGTCTGATTGGAAATTGCAGACGCAGAATTCTTGGTAGTAACATGCTCGCCTTTATTTTTTCCTTTCAAAATTGTTGCTTCGATGACGTTGGACTTAATTTTTTTGACAACAAATCTCGTTCCGTTGCACAATTTGGGAATTTAAAAAAATCTGTTGGATAATTCACAGCTTCTTCATCTTCAACCACAGTTTCAATGGATTTGAATGTGAATACCTCGGATTGAATAATATTTTGAATTGTTAAATTGATTGAGTTCATATGACTATTTTTGGCAGCCAAAATAGCTCTTTCAGCTAACCAGTTGTGATTGTGATAATTATCAGTTAAATTTGGAAATACTGATGAAATAGCCTATTTTGCTAAATTGTTTTCAATATTACTACTTAGTTTCATGTCTGAAAAGTAGTGGCCTGTCCACTATTAGTGCCGCATTTGTGAGTAAATTCGTATCGCCCCAGGCAAAATTAGGAAGTTTACTACTACTATACGCATACATACATACACTAACGGATAGGCACACAGAAGGACAATAACCACAGAAAAGGACTCCTGTACCCACTTTCAGGGTTATCAGACGTGAGTTTGTGAGCGAAGTTAACGACTTTTGCTTTCTCAGAATGTGTCCAAAAATGCTCACATAACTCACCGGATTGTTTGTTCGTGAGCATGCTCACATTTTTTACTTTTTGCTATATTGAAATATTTGATTTTAAATTATTTCATAGGATTTAAAGCCTTCTCAATTTCTTCTCACAATCCACTCACTGTGAGCTGAAACCCAGAATGTGGGTACTGATGAATCACCGCCCGGAAAGACGAAAAGAATGATGGCGAAAGTGTCGGTATCCGAGCAGAGGACGCCGCTTAAAGCTTGATCTCCGTGTCATAACAAACAATCCAATCAGGAAGGCAGTATTGATTTCCACTGTCAACGCCTCTAACGCTGTCACTTTCTGTAATAGAATATGCCATTTATAGTCGAACACTATCACATACTAGAACGTACTCTCAACACAATTTGATAACACTATACTCGCAACAACACTACACACACTCATGGATTATATACGCAGGGCATTCCATATTCCAATAGAGTCCAACCAACCAGACGTACTTAACGTTACACTTTCCGCGTACATGCTAAGAAGCAGGGACTCTGGGAATAGATTGCAATAAAATTGCCTTTGTTGAAGCCCTAGCAGTTCACAAAGTTGCGCCAAAAGTACGCAAATAATAACTGGAACGCGGCGCGGCCAAAATTACATGATTACACGACTTTCTACTAAACTGCTCATTTTTGCAGTTAGATAGCAGTTGAATATATGTACGTAGTTGATTGATTACTTCGAGGATTACTGGCAGCGACAGTTGTTAACTGTGATCAACTGAATAAGGCAGACAGTATAAAGCTATTGAGTATGTTGCAACAGAAGTTCTAAAAACGAGGGAACAGAAGAGCTCCGAAATAAGGTATCGCACAGATAAAAAGACGAAAAAAAGAAATAATAATGCAAGGTTTAAAAAGAATGATTACTGGAGGTTTATTTTACATATTATTGTATAAAAGTACAACATGTGAAGAACATTTAAAACAAAATGGTTCAAAAATAGAGAGAAATAACGGATTTATTGTAGATCTCCGCAAGGCGCCTAGAAAAAAGTTTCATCTGAAACCAAAGAAATCATAATGCTTTCTTCAGTTTATTACTTCATCTCTTCAACTTGACGAGTTTTTTTAATTTTTAAATTTTTGGCACCATTTTTAAGCCAAAATAACGATTTTTGACGAAAAAATCGACCTATTTGTTATTGTAAAATTGTTAGTAATTATTTTTAAAAAAAACTGGATTTTCTTATAAAATTCGTACATTTTATCATCGATGCCGGGTCCATACAGTACATCACTATAATCCACGTTATCTAAGGCATCTTTTTGCTCCTGTCTACGTAAAACTCTGCTTTCTTTGTTCTCGCGAGCAGCTTGCTTGTCCGCTCTGCTGATCCGCAAAGAGTCTGTCGCGCGCGCCCATTCTTGAATGAAGGTCAGAGAAGCAGTAGAGCCTTCGTTAAAAAGTGATGCTGCTACATATTCTGCTTGTAGCTATAGTGATACCACCCAGACAACGTTCTCAGAAATATATATTCTACATCGCAGAGATGAAATGACGAAAAGAGGGGATAAAAAACCAAAGTTAGAGGTACGGTTATACAACCTACTGTAACTTCGTTTTTCGGTTTTCTCCGAATGGCCTAAAAATTTAATACAATATTCTTCAGATGTTGTACTTTCAGAAACTAAAATAAAAACATATGAAAAAAACAGTTTTCAAACCTTACCTCCTCTTTAACGGATAAGCATCTTGAAGCGGACCACGCTGTATAAAAGCCTCATGAATAAAAAATAAGAACAAACATCTATTCAAAACACTCAATAGTTCATAAGTAACTATAATATTTAGATAGGTGTGGTCACACAGCAGATTTAATTGATTACAAATTTAATCTAGCGTCAACGATTCAGTAACGGAAACCAATATTATTCAATAGTGTGGTATTTATTTAAATAAATAATATTTAAGTATTGTAACGTATTAAATTACAATATTTAAGACACGAACTTTACGACGATTTTTGTGTAATAATTAATAAATCTTATATTTACTATTGAGTATTTTGAATAGATTTTTGTTGTTATTTATTGTTGGGGCCCTATAGAATAGTATTACAAAAAAATCCCCCTAGATGATATTAGAGGTTCGTCTTGGACAGTCACAGCTTATAACGATTATTACAGCGTCTTATTTCCAATTTGCATAATAACACACTATATCTGATGTGTTTTCTACATCTATGAAGATTTATGGCTCTCATCTAATAATTCTAAAGAGGAGAATTTGATGCTAATTATATTAAATAGTCCATATACATAAAATGCGCAATAATCTTATAAAAGTCCACATTTTAAAATATAAAAAAACATGATTATATATTTCGAAATATTGATAATCTCTTTAATTTATAATTCTATAAAACACACGAATTTCCGCGTGTAAATATATAACGTAAAAGAATTATTTGCATGAGCAATAGGATAAACATACAAATCAAATCGGGAGGCGTTGAATTGATAATGAACACTAACATTGGTTGCACCGCTTAACGTGGTGTATAAAATGTAAGTAAAATTCAGTATCATGCAGAGGATAGTACACCATTTAGTACTTGTGTTTGTGCCGATGTTTATCTGTACGATGACGAGACGGTGATTTTGTGTATCTTGGTGAAAGCTCGCGAGCGTTTCGTGTGCTGCTACGATCCGGTGATCGACGTGACGATCGTGCCGGCGATCCGGCATTATATCGACTACTTTTGCTTGCAGTTGGCGAGGGAGATCTAATTGTGACGAAACCATTATTAAATATATTTTATAAGATTCATTTATTGTTTGTATTTACCTGTATCTACGTGGACTATCACTGTACTTCAATGAAGTTCTTGCGAGAGACGGAGAACTGGAACGTTTTTCACGAGCGTGACGCTTTGGTGACTCTGAGAAACTGCGTGAACGAGCACGTTTAAGTCTTAAAAGCAGAATTATTACAATTAAAATAGTACTCGATTCATTAACAATGTGTGTTACTTGGACGAACGTGAAGGAGACAATGACTCGCGGGCTGACTTCTTTGAGTATGGCGACCGTGATCGTCGCTTAGATGATCTCGACGGACTCACCCGCGACGTTGATCCGTACGGAGATGGTGATCGTTGTTTAGATTTCTTAGATTTTCTAGAACTAAAATCAAACGCATTAAGATATATATATAGATATTAGTATTATATTGTTTACTCACCTATTTTCCAAAGTAAGACTGGGACTACGACGAGATAGATCTTTACGCTGGGCATACCGATCGCCAGGTGACTCTGTACTAATCTCCTGAAGTTCCTTGTATGACTTCTTAGTAAGTTTGCGTCGATAGTGTTCACACTGTTGATTGACAGTCCAGCCGGCCTTTAAAGATCGTGCTCCAGATTCCAGTTCATCCTGATACTGCATGATCTTAACCTCAATTTCACGTAGTCGCGATCGCTTGTCATCATCGACACTTCGAGAATTATCATCAGAACTATCTTCGTCATTACTGTAATCTACGAATGACGGTGGTTCTGGAGCGACCGGATCTAAGGTGTCCCATTTACTAGTAGTGATGGCTTGGGCTTCGATCTGATCCGGATCTACTGTTTCCCACTTGGACGGAATAAAGCCACCCGACTTTAAACCTGTCATTTTATCCAGTGGTATGCCGTCAATGTCATCGTCCACTGAAATAAATACGGTATAATAAAATTGACTACTAAATAGAGAGGAAAAATATGCTTACATGGAATGCCATCGATGTCCGACTCGTACTCACTGTCTTGGTCGTCATTGTGCTTTAACGCATTTGTCTGTGGTGATTGTCCAGCACCAGGAATTCCACGCATCATGGCGCTCTTTAGGAGAGCCGCTCCGTCCAATGGTACTCCATCTAGATCCTCGTCCTCTTTCTCGTCACCTGACATTGGCGCTCCATCAATATCAAGCGGTGGCGTCTCATCTGGCTAAATATAAGCTTTTCAATAACTATATTTTAAAGTATATCCATTTTCACTTACCAACGGCAGTCCCAAGAAAATACAACGTAATTTCATGAGAAAATCACGAGGGTACACGGTCCAGTCTTCCCAGGCTTTGCATACCTGCAGTACACGCATCTTGAATCCTTCCGCTTTCAGTCGACTCTCCAGCGCCATGAAGCCAGCATTTAAGTGCTTAAACATTTTACCGAGACTCTTTTCCAAACTGAAAATTAAAGTTTTAATAAATTCTAGTTGCTTAAAATATCCTAAAGAAAAACTAACGACTTCCGGAAAAAGCTAGCATTGGAAACCTTCACACTACAATTATGCAGAATGTCTGATATTAGATAGAGACGCGCAATCTTCTTGCTGACCATTGTTTCGGTGCTTGATAGCGATTCCTCGATACATTCACAGATCTCGTCGGCTGCCTCAGCGTGCTCGATGCAGAAAATCATAGCGTCTCCAATTCGTGACCGTTCTGGCGTAATGTGACGTAGTAGATCTTCGAGGCGATCTCTTTGACTGGAAATTAATATGTTTAATATCTATTAATATAGAAATAATGATTAACTTACGCAGTGGACAGTGCACCTTTGTTCGTTTCTACTGCCCCTTCATCGGCAATCAACTCCTCGGGCATACCTTGCGTGTAGAAATTCGACGAAGGCGGCTTCCAGATTGGTCCACCTAAAACACACACACACCAAAAAATAAATTCAAATGTAAATAAATTTGATTAATAATTCAACCTACCCTTGAACATCCGAAACTCTTTTGGTCTCCATTCCATTGGAGTGTCACCCTGTAGTAAAGAGAATAATTTCCATCTATAATAAATATGTGCTGGACTTTCGTTTTCAAATAAAAATCTGTAATCAATGGGGACGGCCGGTTAGCACAATAATGGAACAAGTAGAATTGTGATGGTTGGTTGGGTAAGTAAAGGTAAGTTTATTAATTTTGATTTTATTTATTATATGATTTATTTTTTGTTGCTTACCTAAACATGGGATTCTCGATCTCACGACTCATGATCATTGCCTCAAACATAGGACCTTCGCGAACTACAAACTCAACCATTCGATGAACGAGAGCAAGCAGTGGACTAAAACAAAAATTAAAATAAAATTTAAGTTGTTATTGAAATGTATATGTATTGTAGAATATACCGTTCCGTAGGGATTAGAACCTTCACGATACATTTGTAGGCAATCTGAAAAATTTAAATATTTACAAATAAAAAATAAAACAATAAAACATTTTTAGAACGCATACTTCTTCCATGTCACGCTTAACGTCCGGATCCGAGGAATAGTTTTGGAAGTATTCGGATGGTGGAAACTATAAGCATAATTGTATTAGGATAATGTTTAAGGCACAATATTATATTAGAACCTACGTTATTCACATCAACTGGCTGAGGTTGTGCGTTGAATGGCAATCCTGATGGAGGGGGAGGCATTATGTGTTGTACCAGTGCCGGAGGTATGTAGATCGGGTGATTCATAATAGTCACTGACTTTCCCCAGCCCAATTTCATTTCGTAGCCCATGATATCTCGTCCATTCAAATTCTTGAGCGCACGTTCAGCGTCCACGCGACTCATATACGCCACAAATCCACAATTTCTACCGCGTGACTTTTCCTCATCACTTCGGGGCCACATGATTTTTATACTTGCCAATGGACCGTAACGTCCAAACAGTTCCATGAGTTGTTGCTCGGAGATTTTTGGATTAAGGTTCCCAAGATATATGTTGGTTGTAGTCGGATCACCATTGTCCATCGATCCAAACTCGCTCTCACGAACTATATCAGGTTCTGGTGCCTGCATGATCGTTTTAGCAGCTGATTTGTATTTATACCGTTCTTCACGTTCTTCTTGAATTCTTTAAATAAAAATCAGATAAAATGTTTTTTTTAAAGTTGGTATTAATCAAATTTACTGTCTCAATTCCTCCTTGAACAACTCAAGATTACTCTTTTTCTTTTCAGATGTCTTCTTTTTGGTCAACTGATTCTTCTGATCACTGGACAGTAGTTTTGCGTACTCCTGCGCCTTTTCAGCTGATGACTTATCATCCTGTTTGGTTGTGGGTTTATAGAGTTTACCCTTCTCCCGACTGTCTTCACCTAAAAAAATAACAATTATAGTTTAAAATTGTTGCTGTACTCCAGAGAAGTCATACGTCTAGAACCAGCATCGTAGGTGCCCGCCTTCACCCAGACTTTGGAAACATTATACGGGGTCTCCTGAAATGTTTCCACAAACTCTTTAAATGCCTACAATGAAATTTGTTTGTTAACAACTACTAATGACAATAATTATGATTGTAATTATACGTGTGCGGCAGCTGTTTCATCCTCACGCTTCTTGCGCTCCTCTTGCTCGCGACGCGACAATGGTCTCTTGCCCATTGCCCCGATTGCGAATGCCTGTAGCTTCTGCTCATTTATTTTCTGAAATATGATAAACAAAATGCATGTATTATCTATCTAGTTGTTGATGCGCGCAAGCATAAAATCAATATTTTCTTGTTGGTGAATAATGCTGATTTTTAAAGCATAATACTTATGTAAATTCCTACATAGAGGCTTGTTAAACCCATTAAAAGTTTAATTATAAATGCAATATTTGGTAAATGATTCGTACCTTCATTATTCCGGTCGATTTACAGAGAAAAATCGGTAATTGTTGTTCCCATTTCGCGACCAAGTAATCTTTACTTCTCTAGTTGTATTTGACTTTTGACATTTATTACACCTCACACATAACCTAAAATTGATAGTATGCAATGAAGTTGGTGGCGCTTTCTGTGTTATTCGACTTCTGCGTCGATGCAGCTATTGGCGTGCGGCAAAATCACGTAAGTTGAATCAACAGATATAACATAGGTATATCTGTGATGGAATATAGGAATTATTAAATATTCAAGTGGGTTAACGCGTTGGCAGACATATGGGAGGTTGCCGAGGTCGAATGTAGCATTTTAAATTAGTAGGTTCCTCTAGCTATTAATAGCATAATTCTGAAATGTAGAATACAAATAGAATAACGGAACATTAATGCCGCACCCTGTATAGAACAATAAGAGTATGCTTGCATTGATGATTCACGATTCCGAATATAAATAACAAGATAAAGCTCGGTGCATGGAGATGTCTCAAAAATATGCACATTTGCCTTGCAAATATGTAAGAGTTGCGTGGCAAATAAATACTAACCATAGGAGTAGCATAGCACAAAAAGTCACATTAGCATCAATCACCTGGCCAGTCGTGTGAACCTGTAATGTACAATGAATCGACATCACACACTGGATCTATGTGCCACAAGGGATTACAGAATACAACAAGATGATGAATTAAAATATATTGTATAGTTACGCTAATTTGATTCTGGTGCTCTATGTTCAATTCTCAAGTAATAAATATTTCCAATTAATATAAATGACATGGGTTTCAATATATTTTTCACATTTATTATATTCAAAAAAAATATTTTTTAATACTGTAGATAGTATATTTTTATTTTATTTTTGTACATACATTTTTTCATAATTGGAATACATAGTTCTAATTTATAGGTGGATATTATTAATAATTATCATTGTATATATATTATATATGGTATTTGTAAGTGTGTATGTGTGTATTCAATCTCGTATTTATGTATGGATTTGTAATAAATCACAAATGTATTTTATATACTTTGTGTTTTTATGACTAGAATAAGAAAAACTGTAACATGCTCAAGCGCAAGCTACTAAATACAAAATAAATAAAAAATAAATACTGCAAAATTGTGATTGTGTGGACACAATTCAAAATCCCTGTGTTTCGATCAAAACTATTTGTCCTGTGTGTATGCTGTGTATGTGTGTATTTTTGTATATTCTTGTTTTGCTACCGTTACACATAATTCACTGAAGCGTTGTGGTACTTGACATTGCAGACCAATATACTTTCTAAAATATATATTTAAAAGCACATTTTATTATATGCGCTGATATGCGTTCTACTTTTTTTTATATAATATATTATTATGCTAAACACAATTAATTTAGTGCCTATTTGCAAATCGCACATTTTATATATATTTAGGTGGATAATAAATCTGCAGAAGATTTTCGTTTGTACTTGTTGTGGAACAGAATCGACAATATAATGACCAAAAAATATAGTTGTATAGTAATTACTTCACTAAAAACGATCATTTTAAAATAGATATTGTCAATTTCGATTGTTTTTTATCATGTCTAAACATTTAAACTAAGCTAATCTTCATTATATAATAAATTATTATAAATAATTCTATGATAGATTAACTTTGGCACACAGTCATGATGTTATGACAGAACAAAACGATAAATAAAATAAAATAAGTCTCCGAACTGTCAAAAATGGCGAAATGAATTTTGCAGATTGCAGCGGCGCACATAGCAAATCAGTAAATAATAAGAATCACAAATGAGAACGGTGCATAACTGAATAATGTAAACGGTATGATGAAAATACCAATGTAGTTATTATATATAGTAAAATCTATAGTATTTTTGAATGAAATTAATTGTGATCACTGATTATTTAGAAAATGTCCGATACTTCGTAGTTGCGATCCCAGTAGCCACCACTGAACAGCCAGTCATCTTGCTTTGTATGTGGATTCGTGCCCATAGAAAACCACCTAAAAATTATTTGATTAAAATTATATAAAAAAATATATGTATATAAATTTGTATACTTTGGTGCCCAGTCGTCTGTTTTCTTACTGCCCTTTTTCACTTTTTTGGCATCGCGCTGCTTTTCCTCCAGTCGTGTCTTCTCAAGAGCAGCACCATCAATATCACCCGACTCAAGCTTTCTTATATCCGGACGAAGTCTTGAGTCCGTCGGACATATATTATCCTTCATCTCGGGTGAAATCTCATTCAGTCCCATGGCAAATAAGGTGAATTGGTAATACTAAAAATATTCTCATTCAATAATATATATATTTTTGTTATAATATGTTACCTCTGATGTATTCGGTGGACGAGGCTCTGCCTCCCATATGGTTATGGAATGTGGAATATCAATGGAATAGGTTGAATCACATTTTGGAAGATCTCCATCAGAAGGATCGGGAATGTTATCATCGGGCTATACAATAAATACGTTATTATTCAAACATTTAATGAACCTTGATGCTTACCTCCTGCATAGACAGACTGCGAAAAGAGCTCATCTTCAGACTATTTAGCTTAGATAGTACTTTGCGTGGCGTGTGTGCCGGTGACTCATTAGGACTTCGACTTCGTTCGTCCCTCTTGAATTTGTGCGCATTCTCACGCATATACTCGTCATACGATCCTATATCGGCACACTTAATAAATTCCGTCCACTTGCCGTATAAGAAGTGCAACTTTTTCTTACTAAAAAAATTGTTAATATTTATTAGTCACTATAAATTTTTCTTTAATTTTATATTTATACTTTTTGTCTACGATGAATCCCTCGACACGGTGTAGGTCCTTGGAAGCCCAGCCGGCTGGCTTAAATGTTAGTACCGCCTTTAATCCAGTCTTTTGATTAACAACTTCCATTGTGCCGTACTGTTCCATCCAGAGCTTTCCCACAATAATGTTGTGCACACAACAATTTACGTTAGTCCAGGTGTATGCTTCGCCCCACCTATAAAAATACAGGCTTTATAAAAAACAAATAATAGAATTCTGGGCAAACTTACTTTGGAAGTTCCACAGTGACGACACCTTTGGGCTGAATCTCAACGCTTTTACCCCAGAATTTCAATTTCGGGTGTATGGATCCGTGAAAAGAAAAATTTGGTGAATCAGCATGAAATGCAGACACCGGTGGATGGTGAGAAACCTACAAGCAAGCAGCAAACAAACGTCAGACAATAAACCAATTACTAAAATGTTTCACTACATACTTGTTCGCAGAGAACGCGAAACTCGGGACGCTGCAACTCAAAGGTTTCACCAAGCAACGGATTGAATGGTTTGCCCAGACGTTCCCAGTTCGATGCCAGTGCGGATACGGCAAAACCTACAAACAAATCAAGGTCAAATTTGGAATACTTGACTAATCAAACCACAATCACAACCCACCGGCAATGTATTTCATCCGGTCAATCGGGTCTTCCTGTTCGGAAGCGACCCGAATCAATCGAGCGTACTCCATGTACTCGGTCATACGCTGCAAAAAGCTCAGCGGCTCATTAAAGATGACGGGCATCGTGATTTTGCTTAATTCCTTGCCAATGCAATTCTTTAGTACAGACCAGATGCTGAAGTCATTGCGCGAGAACATCGGCACAGGCAGTGAGATTCTGTATATTGGAGAGAACACAAATATTTGTTATACGTATTGTACATTATTTCTATATTTTGAAGGTGTTATATTATATAATAATTTAAAGAGGTATGTTTGAAAGCAAGCATCAAAATATAGCTACTTGTATGATTACAATTATTAAATCTTTAGTAAAAAAATAAATATAATTCAGTAAAAATAACGCCATTATTCGCTGCCAATATACATACGTTACACAAAGATCACACTTTGTATGGAAAAACATAAATTAATAATTAAAGGAACAACATATTATATAGAACTATATTATTCAAAACACACTTCGTTTTACCAGGGATCGACCCTTGACTGTTAATTGTAAAATATAAGATAGTTCTAAAAACAAGAATATGATTATTTTATTTTTTATAAAGATTCGTCATGTCTGTATGCAACATATTTGTTATAACCTGATTTTGAATTGATTGATGGATAATATAAATGCTTAATCAAAATTATTATTTGTATATGGATTCTGGAATGTGTCTTCTGTACAATATTAAATTGACATAAGTCATCATTTTTCATCAGAAATAAAAAAAACTTTTTATTGAATTTATTTTCAATATTGGTATATAACGGGACATTGATGCCATCAATAAAGAATTTTTTGCTTCTCTAAAATGCATCTTAAATTAAATTGTTTATTTTATATCTTAAAATAAAGCATGTGATAAAACTTAACTCTTAATATTAAAAAACATATATGTATTCCATTTATACTGAAAAAAATTTAACAAAATACGAATATGTTTATACTATCATAATCAATGGTGGTGTATAATATTTTGTATCTATCTTCTCTCATTGGATAGCAAAGACTGATTTCGAAGATACACATATTAATTTATTATACACATCATTATCGATTCAAACTAGTGATACAGGCATTCTGGACAGACATTTCTTTTAATTGGGGCATCACGGACACATGTTTATTTCGGGTATAGAAATAAGTGAGGAGGCGCCAAATCCGTCGAATATACCATGATGTATCAAGCACACAGATCTATTCTTTCACATTACAAAATAGCGTTTTATTCATCGAAAAATCGTTTACACGGAAAAGTTTAAGCTCAAAACTTCTTAAGATATTAAACATGAATACAACGGAAATATCCTCGGATTTGTTTAAACTCATATTTATATACAAGCATGTAACCTCGGAATTATACTTAATATTGTATTTTAGACGACTTAAAATATTAGGTTGTCAAATATCTCCCTTCCGCCTTTTTGTCTTTTGAATTTCACGGCTATGTACAAAGCGCTACAGAGCTCGTATCGGGCAATTCTATACATCATTTGAATGGTCTTGACATAACCAACAAAACAACGCTATGCATGATTATGATTGGATACTGCGTTCAAACATTATAGTCGTGTAAACATGGAGTTCACTAACGCCGAAATTCGCGCTATTTTGATGTTTTCCTTCGTTAAAGGCAAGTCCGCTAGAGAAACGTTTCGTGAGATTAATGGTGTTTTGGGTAGATATTTGACAACCTTATATTAAAACCAGTTACATTTTAAAAATAATAGCGTTTTTAAAAAAAATAGGAACAAAAACAAATACTATGGTGAACTTAAGGACCTTTTCGATATTTCTTTTTTATTTTCAAAATGTCTGTATTTCGTAAAAATCTTTATCAGATATGTCCAATTTTTGTTTTTCTATAGTCTATATCTATAAAACGCTCATAGGTCTTGACCAAATTTTGGAGAAGTGTTCCCTCCAAATGGAACAATTGTAAATCATGCCAGAATGTGTTGTAACTTAAATGTAAGCTTTATAATGTTAAATAACAAATGTCATATTCTTCAAACCAGTTTGGAGAAGTTTTCTTCCAAATGGATCAATTGGCAATCTGGTTTGAAGTTGTCAATAATATATTTTTTATAAAGATAAATTCAAATTAAAAATGTATAAAGTACCATAAAAAAAGCTATACGGCGCTATATTTTCTTTTTATGGAAATACAATCAATTTAAAAAAGAGGAGAGGTTTAAGATATGTTTTCTTATTTAATAGGATAAAAAGGGGCTTTACGTCATTCCATAAATTTAAACTTCACCAGGGAAAAAAAATGTTATTAGATATCTATAAATCTCGGACAAAAAATTTAATTAAATTAAAATTAATAAAAAAAATCATTGTGTTCTTTTAAATTTGTCAGTTGTTTTTTCAATGTTTTCAAATTATAAAATATAACACATTCACATAATTTTATTATATAATCCTTAATAATTTTTAAGAGACCACACACACACACAGTGCTTTAAAATCGTGACCAATCTTAAAGAATTATATATATAATGTATATACATATATACAAAAAATCGCCTCCTTACTCGAGCGGATCGTTCTCGCATTATTAAAAGTAATTCATCACGCGTGCATCCATTCACAATTAACAGCAATTATCGAGGCCATCACCAAAACTGACCTCATTTCATGTGTGTGTAATTCATACACACGCACGCGCATAATATCAAACGTATATACACACAATTATGTGATGCGTGTGCATCTCGGAAGCAATTACCTAATTAATCAAGAAATTAAAAGAAAAGCGCAAACGCTAAACGTTATAATATAAGTTATGTGTATTACACGCCAAATTAAGTGTAAACATTGGGTCAGTCGGTCCGGAACGGACGGCCGCTAAATTGTCTTTAATTAATTTCATTTGTAGGTTCTCGAGCGAGTGTTGTTTGTTTTACAAATGCTTTTTAATTATTTAGCGAGTGCTGTGTGTGGTTTTTTTGTATCGTTTTTGGTAAATAGTAGACATTGGTGTGATATTTTAGTGAGGACTTGAGGGAGTTCTGGAGCTAGTTTACAAACCTAATACAGTGGAGGTCGCTTTTCTTTTTATGATGACGATTAAATGTTAGAATGGATTTATATCGTTACGTTTATCTCCATTTAATAGAATAAGCAAGACAATACACACTTTGATGTCAGTAAATCAAAAAGGATTTACTAACAGTTTTGAAAAAAAAAAAACAGTATTTGTATAAAAAACATTTTATATTTTGATATTTAGCTTTTTCGTATTCAAGATATACACAAAAAGCCAACACTTACAAAAAACAGAACAGTTCTGTTTGGTGTCTAGCAAAAACGGTCGTATTTCCTGAACCAAGTTTGGAGTAGAGTTCCTCCAAATGTGATGATTGGCGACCACTTTACAGATTATACAAAGTAAATGTAATTAAAAAAAAATAGTATTATTTTAAACCTTTTATTCAAACTATATCGTTCCAATCATTTTATTTAAAAAAAAAAAAACTCAAGTGTAACACCTTTATTTTGTCCCTGACTCGCGCATTGAATTCAATTCAATTGTTTTTTTTATTTTATTTGTATTCAATGCGCATCGCAGTTACGCTTAACCATTGCATTTGCAATAAAAGTCTGATTACAAGAGTTCAAATCGAAACCGCATTCCGAGCGCCAGCCGGCCGGCGCAAGCGGACCACTCACTCTGGCCCCAAAGGTCTCAATGTGCTCTCGCTCTAAAATCACCAACGTATAAAAAAAGCAAACTATAGCACATCGCACAATCGCAAAACAGCGTTTGTGGCCTTAGAACAGGTTTCATTTGCTGAACGGTTGCTCGCTGGGGCACAGGTATGCGCTCATTTTTCGCCGCAACGTTTTTCAAGATGCGCGACCGATCGAGCAGCTCTTGCGTATTCCATATATATATATACATATATATTTGCTCTCGCACGGTCTACTTCTTCCCTTTTTATGACCTCTCAAATTTATACTTTATTTACTAGCGAGCGCGCGCGTGCATCGAAGGCGATTTTAATTGGAACGCTTATTGGCGCGATTTGCGAAACGTAAAATACACATAAGACTCACATAAAAATACACACACAAACTGATTGAAAAGAGAAAAAAAACTTTTGGGTTTGCGAAAATTATGTGCGGTAGAACTTTTTAATGAAGATTTAGAGGCGCTCGCACCAGGTAATCGGATGCGTTCGCGGATGCATTGAACTCTAGAGCAAGCATATACGGGGTCAAGCATCGCGAGCCGGTTATTGATTCTGGCTGATGAATTTATGTGGAAACTATCTTATATTTGGTAGGTCCTTTTTAATTTATAAAATAGTTTAGTTTTTCAAGAAGTGAATTATATTCACACATTGGTAAAGGGTTTTGAGCAGTAATGAAATATTTGGGATCGGTTTCATGAGAAGGTTCTATACAACTTATGGATGATTGAAAGTTTTAAACCATTAGTTCTTCTAACCACAAAGACTTTTCCAAGAATTGAAGTAGACAACCTAGCTCCTGTGAACCAGGCCTTAACAGGACGGCTGAAAAGTTCGTATCGTTTATATGAGAGGGCGCCACTAGTACAAAATCCATTTTGTTTTCATATAGTACCAAC
>JANSTU010052416.1:0-35362 GCA_027564075.1 Bolitophila hybrida
GCATACTGACAATTTCCTATATAATAATAGAAATTGTCAGTATGCACAATAGTTTTGGTATAGAAAATGTTCATTATATATTATATAGAAAATGGTCAGATGTTTTTCGTCTAGAAAATGTTTTTTCTGTTTTACGTTAGAAAAAAATCTGTTGTATTTCGTAAAAAAAAAGTACTTTTTATGCAAAGTAGTTTTTCTATAGAATTTTTTTTACCTTTTTTTCTATTGAAATGTTCAGCTATTTTCAATAGAAAATGTTAATCTGTTTTTCTATAAAAAAAATATTTAGCTTTTTATTTTATAGAAAATATTCACTAGATATTTTATAGAATCATTGTTATCTCTTTTTTGTCTACACATTTTTTTTTGTTTTTCGGACTGAAAATGTTCAGATGATTTTTTATAGCTATTTTTTGCCGTTAGCTATTTTTCTTTATGGAAAATCATTAACTGTTTTTATATATAGAAAATAATTAGCTGTTTTTGTATATAAAAAAATCGTTAGTTAGAAAAACTTCTATATTGAAAATCGATAGCTGTTTTTCTATATAGAATATCGTTTGCTCTTTTTCTATATAGAAAATTGATATCTGTTTTTTCTATATCGAAAACCGTTAGCTGTGTATAGAAAAACGTTAGCTCCATTAAAACTATTAACTGAACTGATAACATCCCCATCCCCATGAGTTTACAAACTCAAATCTCTCAAAATATCTTTCAGTCAAACCATTATCTATGTCGTCACAGCAAATCATCTGGCATACAAAATCTCAGTAAAATCACATTTTGCATATTCGCAAAAATCAAGACGTTCCAAGAACCGCGTTCACACACATACTCAAAAGCGTATATACACCATAAGAAACAGAGCGCGCTGCATATTAATCAGAAAACGAATATACAATATTTATACATAACTATAAGTCGCCCATATACGATAAATTTCATCTGAAATTCACTTGGCGAAGAACATGGAAATTAATTAACGAAGATTAATGCACATCAACTCATTACCATTTTCGCGAATGAATATTATGTGTACTATATATAGTATATATATATAATCATTTATATATGTATGTATATGTGTAATTGTATATATATATATATATATGTGTATTTTCCATTTCCATGCCATTGAGTCGCCGCGACGAGCACACTCGAGCCAAGCAACGAACGAACATTAATTTGCGCAGAGTATGGCAAAATTTAAAATTTTATTATAATGGTGGAAGAACTATCCGTACATACTAAATATATATAGAATACATATTTTCTGCTTGTAATGTGCATGCATATAGTGCAGACTGACTCACACACAAACACATACAAAATATATAAGTGTATATAGAATAATAGAGCTAGGGGATCGGAGTGTGTATAAATAAAATATCGAGACGCGACATTTATAAAAGAAGCGAAAACGTGCTGCTCATGCTACAGACGGCAAATATCGATTTTGAAAATCGTGCTATACATTAAAACGACATACACTGTACAGCAGCTGTTATGTATATATATATATTATTATACTATATATATATTGCAATTTCAATTTTTTGCACAGTGCAGTTCCGGCGTGCGAGCATGAGAAATCACGACCCACGCGAGATCATATAATATAGTAAGTATTTATAGTATATAAAACAGTGTGTACTATATCAAACGTTGTACTGGGATATCGGTAGCCCATGACGACCTCTTCAAGTGTATATGAAAAGTTCTGCTGCTGGCCGGCAAAGTTGCTGTGTTGTTGTTGGGTTTTTCTTCTTCTGTTTATATATGTTTGATGTCATCGTCGTCGTTTTGCTTCTGAATAGCTTGTGCTTATGATCTCTGCTGTGCTTGGCGCAAGTATACACATATAATAAGCAAATAACAATTTCATAGATCATGGTTCTTTTGAAAACGTAAATTTTTGCATACACTCAAGACTGAAGAATGCGGTGTATAATGGCTGCTTGTTTGCTGTGCGATGGCGACAACGCAATGCGGCCGGCGGGCGGAGGCTAGGCGCATTGTTGTCTTTCGTGTGGCATAGTGCAGTCAGATGCAGCTAATGCAGTTTATATATACAAAGTGACTGAATTGCTTGTGAGTGTCTGCATTGCTTCATGAATGAAAAAGATGCAAATAATAAGCATTTTTTTGAAGCCAATTATTTGGAAGTTGTATTTTATAAATCATCTGTTTTTATTGATTTTTAAATGATATCATTAAAGATAAAAAAGCTCATTTAAATACCAATCAACACCCGCACCCACAGTTAGTCAATTATACACATAACATTAAAGAAATGGTATTTCAAAATGCCTCCACACATAACTTAACCACCATTAATTCAAGTATACGAGAAAAAACTGCCAACACCATATCAATTTATACATATAGACTAACTACAACCAAAAATCATCGTATGTATTCCGACAAGTACAAGTAATAAAGAAAAGATTTACGCCGATCGATATATAAATGAATTTTTTGAGCATAATTTCCATACAAATGTGTATACATATATAAAAGATAGTACATATATACACAGTGCAGGAAGTCTTTAATGCCCTAATATTAAAACGGAAATTTTGAGCGAACGAACACGAGAAATAATAGTATTTTCGTACGAATTCGAAATGGAATATTAATGTACTCGTATTTATTTAATGTGTATTAAAGTGCGTGTAATGTAGAAAATTGAAGCATAATGCATATTGATAGCGTGTGAGTGTATACGTATGCTTTTCATTTGGTCTATATGAGAATTATTTGCATTCATATTTAATATTGTGAGGTTTTGTTTGTGGTTTTTGTTTGAGGATTGTAATGTTGTTTTGATTGGAGGTTATTATCGATTCGTTGGTATTTCGTTTGAGGGCAATGGACAAAGGGATGTTTATGTATTTATAAGAAAGAAGATAGATATTTTTAAATATTTTTTTTAATTGGGCTGCTATCACAACACAAATAGAATAAATTTAGTTGTCATCATCATTTTTTGTTCAAATAAGAAACCAAACTTATGAATTTTATCAAGCATTTTTTTTCTAAAATTCAAGATGATGATGAACATTACTCGAGATATTTGGTTGAAACGACCACCCGGTTTATGACTACTTCTTTTTTGGTGTAAAATGTATAGCATATCTATATACACAAAACGAATTGCTGTCTCGGAATAACTAACGGTAATAGCCAAATTGGTGTGTGTGTAAGTTGTTGTGTGTGAACAAACGCAAGCTATAAGGCACAGGGACAAAGAACTACAACACAAACACAAACACAAATGCCTATGTATACTATATTTATAGTAAAAAAAATCATGAAGACATGAATTTTCTAATTGGACAAAATAATGCGAAAACCAAGTTTGGCAATAACAATCAAATAAAATGAAAACACAAAAATGGTAATAATTAATAAGATGAAATTAAATAAATAGCTAAATTGTCGAAAAAAATTATATATAGAATGAGGCCAAATTCCAAATTTGCTTATAAATTGGTTGTTTTTCAGTCTAATTTCTTTTACTTGTTCATATTTTCTACGAACATGAAGAAAAACAATATATTTTAAATCTAGCTTATTATTTTTTTTACCGACTCTGATTTGGATCCCATTTCGGTCAACGTTTTCGATCAGAAAATGTTTGCTAGGCCAAATAATTAGCCAATAACACGTCAAAATTCATTTATTTATCTCGCCAACTCGAGATTGTATGTAAATTCAAAAATGTAAAAATATTGCAATAAAAAAAATAATTCAGGCTTTCTTTTTAAATTTTATTATTTCTACTTGCGTTCAGGTTCATATTCTTAGAAAATAAGTTAATAATGAAACAAATTTATAAAATTCAAATTATTTCTTCCCAGTAAAAAAAAAAATCATAAAAATCAGTTAAAGTTTGCCTCCTAAAAGAAGAAGTTAGTTAGTTTTGTGTTTCAATTTACACCATGATTTGACAGAAAAAATGTCCAAACGTTTAATCAAGAACTTTTTTAAGTCTTTGTTTGTCTATCATTTTTTTTTCATTTAGCCAATGTAAAGTAAACAGTAAAGTCTTTTTGTCGGAGAACTATATTTTAGGAAACCATTACCATTACTTTCTTTGGGCGATTTTGATGCTAGGTCATAAATAATCTTCGACTATGATTTGCATTTGTGTAGAACCATTTGAAAGCTGGCAATGAATATCTGGAATTCCAGATAAGTCATCAATAGAATAAGCAGTTAAAGTAGATTATAATCGCCCTATATTATATTACCAAAAAGTAGTTTTTTATAGTTTCTTTATGTAATTTCTAAGCTTTATCAATAGCTATCCAATGTGCAAAGAAAATGCGGAACCATTACAAATTGAACTGAAGTTTAAACAAAAGCGGCAATTGTCAAATTGTTTCAAACATTACAATTGTCTTCAGAGATAATTCGTTTGAGATTTGCCCTTTGTATTTAAACAAATCAAGTTTACGAGCTTCAAAGAAACAAATGACGAGGAGAACTTCATTAAAATTCTAAAAAAACAAAATTCTCAGGTATTATGAAGGACAATTGAGAAATATGGGCGTATCGTAATCAAAATCTATATTGATTTATATTAGAATAAAAGCAAGTACTTCCAAAGAAAAACACCACCAAAAATCGATTGCTTCAAACATTTTTA
This sequence comes from Bolitophila hybrida, assembly GCA_027564075.1. Classification (NCBI taxonomy): domain Eukaryota; kingdom Metazoa; phylum Arthropoda; class Insecta; order Diptera; family Mycetophilidae; genus Bolitophila; species Bolitophila hybrida. The sequence continues at coordinate 4,658 of JANSTU010052416.1, forward strand.
AATTATGTTGATTTCTGATTTTTAACCTTTTAAGATTAAATGTAATTAAAGTCAAGACGATTTTCTAGATCTTATTTTTGTAAAAATAATAATATGTAAAATTCCAAATTACCTAATTATTTAACATTTTGATTGGTCAGCATGTATCCTGAAAAATAAAAAGTTCCTGTTAATATAGTATTTTAAGAGTCCTATTAAATATAGTTAAACATAAATAAAGTATTATTTGATAAATTGTCACCAAAACATTATGACCGAAAAGCTTTTAAAAACCACTTAAAATTTGGAGTACTTTAAGCGATTAACATTACAGAAAAAAATACAACATTGTAACTAAACTGTATGAACGGATCAATATGTTCAACTAAACAACGACAATCGCGTGTAGCCTCCATAATAATCATGTCGTTCAGTAAACATAAACTCGTACACGCGTTCAGTCAAAAGTGTGGTGTACGCCTAAGCTCTATGTAAACAAAATGAGCTATAAATAAATATGTTGTGTTTTTTGTAAACATCATAAATTAATCGTATTATATTATAGCATTGTTGTTTTATTATATATGCATGTGTACGTCCGTTAGTTTTTGCAATCAATCAAAATCATTGCGACAACGCTGATAGGTTGTGACATCACATTTGATTCGACATGCGCTATTTTATCTCTAAGTTTGAATTGAGTTTGAATATACAGTTTTTTTTCACGCACTTCGACTATGCCTTTGGGATGTGATATTTAATGCATTCAATGTATATCGCTATCTATACTTGAGCTTGTGTAAGATAGTTGCCTAACCTTTGGGTTAATTAAAAAAGACATGCGCGATAACCGAAGAGTCAGAGTCTGTTTTGAAATGTATGGAATTTTTGTTTATCAATTATCGCTGATAACTCGTGTGTGTATGTATGTGAATGTGTATACGATTATGTTTGTAATTGAATTGTTAAAATAAAACTGTCTTTTAATGGCGTAAACTGTAAATAATATGTTAATCAAGCAGAACCATTTATTTTAATTGAGAGCAATTCACGCAATATAACTGTTATATTGTTGTACGTATGTAAATCATAGAGAAACGAAGATTATGTTGGGTTTATACTGTAACTTTATCAAAAGATAATGAAATTATAATCATTTATTTATTTGTTTTACACTGATTCAATGAAACTAACATCTTTATGTGTTAATAAAAGCTAATTAGTTGAAAATAATGTAATACTCATATATAAAGACTCGTCATGCTAAGCAGCATTTACTTTATCAATGAAATATTCATAATCATTAATAATTATTCATATAGAATATTAGTATGGGTTTGAATTTATCTTTTTAGTAAATAATTTAATTTAGTATTTTAAAAAAAACTTGAATTTATTTATTCCAATAAAAATGTATATTATATTTATTAATTTTAAATTGTATTATAGTATTAGAGCAAAATAGCCGCCTTTTCTGAGCTGAAATATGTCTTCTCTATCGGTTCGGACGATTTTACTTTAATAGTATCGTTTTTTCATTTTATCGGTAAATTATACGTTTTTGATGGTAAAAAACAAAAAAAAACTGATTATCTTGCATTCCTTGTATTTCAGGATCTGTGTTAGTGTTTTAATTGATATAGTTTGTATCATTTGCTTGATTGTCCATATCCCTTTTTGATTCTAGATACAAATCATACACAGACTGCTCTACTTGCTGGCGGATAGACAAAGTGGTTTTTATAATATGTAATTTAGAAACATTTTAGGTTTGTTAGTTTATAGTTGAATTATTAAATATTATATAAGCTTTTTGTCTTGTTTTGTAATTTTAAAAAAACAATATGAAAAATATTTATTTAAAAAAAAATAAACTAAAATTATACACCACAAATAGTATCAAAATGTTCTTAAATTTGCTATTACTATTATTATTCATTAAAATGAATAAATAGTAAAATTAAACAGTCAAACAGCTACCCACATCATAATTGATGCATTTAATAATACATTCTAACCTATTTTCGAATTAATCACTTCGTCAGCTATATATACAAAAGCGAAGAAAACCGGCGCCAGAGCCAAGAAACTACGCCGCTTTATTAGTCAACGAGAGCCACGCCGAGCTCAGAGCACTCACCCAAAATATTCCTACAAATATGCTCGCAATTAAAGCGTAACCAAAGCAATTATAACATTTCTAATTATCACTGTTCGCGCTCACGTATATGTATATAGTACTGTCTGGCTGCAGGCGCAATGTCGACGGAAACGCTAAACGCATTCCCATTCCCACCCACACACACACACAGACATTCTCTCGCAGACAAGCAACCTAAACCACACAAACCGTTAGGCTTGGTGCAAAGTACTAAATTGTAATTATACATGTGCTAAGTTTCCGAAAAATAAAAGGTTCCCTGCCTTCGCCTGCGCTGCGTCGTTATGTATACATAAGCAAATGGCTTAAGTTTGCCAAAAGTTTTAATGCCTACGTTTCCGCGGTAAGATTACGAAGCGACTTTGTCTTCTTGGCGCAAAACTTAAAGAGGAGACTTTTCTGACTGCATTTACTATATGGATAAAGAACTAATTGTGTGTCACGAGCCGTATAGCTATGTCCATTACTTTAAACTGCATATATATATATATTATATATATATATATATATAACTACAAACTGCTGTAATTGAAAATATATGCCCATAGTGAAGTGCGCTAATTGCGTGCACCTTGCCTTATTGTGCATGAAATGCAGTTAGTCCAGTTTGGTTTGGAAAGAGCTATATATTATTTGCAATGCTAGTGCATCCATAAGTGCATTGCCTATAATTGATTTGTATATGTGCGTAATTGTCAAGTCAACTCTGCGATAACCGCAGTCTATATTATGTACTAGTATGTTCATTATTATGTATCATCTGCGCACTGCATTTAGTACAATGTGCATTATAGCTCTAAATAGAAAATGGCAACAATTTCAGCCTTCTACAAACCATATTTAGAGTAATGTATTTAGAGAGAATCACCATAAACACTAATTGAATTTATTTAAATAAAATCAATTAGCCTCCATCCCAAACGACCTGCATAAATCATTAAATGGCATTCGTCAGCCAGTATATAGATTTAAAATGAAACTGCGATCGAGCGAAACGTGTTTTCCAAAACTGTAATATTGATTTATTTGCATTTCCAAGCAACATATATACAAATTGAACGCTGAATTGTTATGTTATCAATACACATGGAATATATATAGAAGTACATGTAAGCGGGTTCTATTTGAAATTTCAAATAGTATTTACGGCAGTTACCTGCATTCTAAAAAAAAAAAACAATACACAGAACTAACCAACACTGAACTATAGTTGGTAAAAACTATAGAGAAGTGCGCTCACTAAAGACTAAACCAATATATACACGGAAGACGAAAACAAATCGAATTCTTTGCTCTATGCAATTTATATATATATATATACCATTTGCGAGTGTACGTACACAGAAAATAGTCAATGATAGATGGGTACCCATTTACGAGTAACGTGTATGTATAAATTCACCTGTCTATTTTTTACCGCGTTCTCTATCAATCACTCAGCATCGCACGATAAATCATCGAGAGAAACATTCGAATAAGTTTGCGAATTGCAAGGAGACTTTTGCTATGCATGATATGTGTATGTGTGTGTGAGAGTATATATGCTTAAGTGATTACACATCTTGTATGCGCACAGCGCAATCATCATGTACCCACATAAGGTATGCGTGTTGCCTAGGCGATATTGGAAATCAATTTTATGGTTGGCGAATGAACATTTGTTTCGAGTGATTTGTTGCACTTGAAATTTGTTGAAGGATATTGCTAAACGATAATATTGCAATTCGCAGCCAACAATGCGTAAAATGTTGAAGTGGTGGAATTTTGTGAGTTTGTGAAATTTAAGTTATTTGGTCAAGGCATCGGTCACGGTCAAATTTAGACAATTACTTGAAAAACAAATAAGATCCGTGAAAAAAGTCTGATTGAAGGTTGCCCTAATATGAAGATATTTCTAACAGGTATTTTTTTTGTATATCTTTCGTTAAAAAAAATCTGTCACGTTAAAAAATGCGAAGTGAGTTTGGAGGTTGTTGGACATTTTTGAAAAAATCTGTATATATACCAAACCGATTTTTTTTGCAGTTTGTTAGAGTTTAAGGAGATTAACATAAAGGTTAGGCAATAAAATATGTTTTTATGACCTGTATGAATTGTCTATTTTAATGTAAAATGCATAATATCAGATTTTATCAGGATAATCTTCTTCCATATACCACTCATTAAATATTTATGTATAGTTGTGTTCTAGCAACAATACTTTTCAAAACAGCATAGAGTGCATGTTCCAAACCGACTTTCCACTGCATGTATATGATTTTACATCTCGTAACTTCAGTGAAATACGTGAAATGTAATCGCGTACCATAAACCTATAAACTTCTCCAAACGGTTCTTTTTTATGGCAAGACCTCTTTTCTTGTTAAATTCGGGATCATTGCATTTTTTTAAAATACGTTTCCCCAAATCACTTAAAAAAGTTAGAAAAAACTTCCCAAAAAATCGTTTCAGCAAACTTGTCTTTGTCGTCCCTAAAAAAACATTTCCCCAAAAATCGAATTCCCAAAAACCACAATATGGATACATAGAACACATAATTCATATGTTTTATTTTATAATGACATTTTGAGCAATTGCACGGAGATAATCTATATGTGAATATGTGTGCTGCCTAGACATAATCATTTTAATTCTTTTTTCTCTATGCCCCAAAGATTTCTTGGTTGGCATATATTTTCTTTATGAAGATGTTCAACGAGTCTATAAGTTCCGATATGAGCCTTAAGTGTCAGCGTTTGAAGTCGTCGATGCCAAGCTTTTGCGCTGTTCATGGTGCGTGATCTATTGTTGCGAATCCAATCATACACTCACCCAAAACAACAAGGCAACAAAAAATTAAATATCACTAGACTTACAAAAGCCAAAGGATATTTAAAGCAATTGTTTCATTGTTTCCGCAAATCGTGGCCAATCCTTCCAGATGAAAAAAACACCTGCGAAATTGAGTATAGAGAAAAATCTCCTTGGTCGAAGAGGTTGAAGCTGGTTGAAGCAAACGGGATTCATTAGCATTAGATTTCAAAGTTCCCATTAGCCAAAATTCACTATCGATGTATCAAAAATGTTTGGGAACTAATATTTCACTAATATTAAGTGGATATTTGATTTAAGCTGGGCGGACAGATTTAGTTGTAAAACAGACCCTTGATGTTGCGGGTCATTTTTATGGTACTTTTGGGAAAACAATTTTTGGGAATCATTTTTTGGGGACCCTTAAATTCATCATATTTTGAGATAGTTTTTATTTAGGCCTCTGACATATTTCAAATTACCTCATTCGTGTCTGTGCTGTTTTTTTAATGAATAAGATCTTAAAGTTTCTACATAACAAAATTACACCTTTTTAACTAGCAAAGGGGCTGATCATTGAAAATGCGCATGTTGAATTTGTTTTTATTTTTTTCCGCGTCAAAATAATTACACATAGTTTGTCCAATTTTATACCGAACTTTACCAAAGTCAGGGTCCTTCTCGTTTTACATATTTACATCGGAAACCTCCACTAAATAATTTTCAATGATAAAATATCGGTAACTATGATAGACAATTTATTTGAATTTTTTTAATATTGTTTCGAGAAGTAGATTAAAAACTCTAATAAATATTGAAATAATTGTAAAAATTAAAAAAAATATTTGGTAAACTTGAAAATATTGATTATATATACCTTTTTGATTGCTTTTAAGTTTTTAATTTTTTAATATGATCATTTGTTTTAAATGGTTCTCATTAACTCCTTATTTGACTTTAACTTTTAAATAAAGAACATTTTTTCTTCATTGATGATCATTTATTTTGCGTCTCCATTTTCTTATATTGTCAGTTTAATTGGAATTAAATTTTTAATTTTGTATCGCAAATTGAATTGTTTAGAAACCGATCTTCATTATTAACCGATGTTCATTATTGAATAAAGATGCACTCATCATTAAATAAAAAAGACTCATTTTTTATATTTAGAACTTCGAAATTCAATTTACTAGTTACCCACTAAATTGAGAGCCAATTAGAATCATCAACTGTGAGCTTTTGGCCGGTGTCAGAGTTGCAAACAAGTTTTTCCATTGACTATGTATATTGGCCAAATGCCGATTGAAAGGACATATAGCAGTAATTTGTAAAAATTTCATTTGGCTGCATTTAAATGCAATAAAAAGTTTGTCATGGTGTTTAGAATTGTTGATGTACGTTTTTGTAGATGTAATTTAAAGTTGGTCGTAGTTTTTTTTAGAGTTAAAGGTGTATGCTGTTTTTCGTTCGAATGGAATTTCTGGAAAATGCCATATTCTTCCAAATTACTCATTCGCTTAAATGGCCTATTCGGTGAAACAACGGAGAACATTCGTAATCAACACGACTGTTTAACAATTTGGTATGTATATTATGATACCAAATTGCCCTTTTTAGAGCAAAATGTATGTAACAATGTTAAATATAACCTTTAAATATACCAAAAATAATAAATTTCTCCAACCTATACTTATTTATCCATTATTGAAAATTTAAATGTAATTAATTGCATTGTTTCATTTCTGCGAATGCATAAAAATCTTTACTGTTTCATTATTTGTTTTATTACCAAGCCCAATTAAGTACTAATCACTTCGCTAATCACCAAGAAATTAAAACCAGCTTCATCAAATTAAACAATTGTTTCTCATCGCAAAAAACATCCTGTTTATGTCAAGACTTATCAACTGTATAATATAAGTATTTCAATTATAAACAATTATTCGATGTGTTTTATTTATAAACACTAATTGAGAGTGGAAAATATTCGAATAATTATAAATAAATAATTTCAGTGTTTTCACCCACGCACTTGTTTATATACAATTATACATATTATATATTTTTTATTGCTCACACACATTCTCACACATTGTTTGCGATTTTATGACCCGGAAACATAAACGATCGTGCGCGCGCAACATAAATGTGGCCGATTCGCGCACTCACCGCATACGGATAGTTTGGACTAAATCTTTTATATATTATGGTATATTAAATTAGTATATATACTAAATTTATCACACTATTATGGTCATCTATACACTATATAAACAATATTATAGCATGTGGATTGGCCGTAAAATTACCACATGAATTCATTTTGAGTATAATATTGCACACATATTGTAGTGTTGCTTTATTAAAATAATACTCAATTTTAATGTAAATAAATTCCATGTGTGTGTGCAAGTATATGTATGTGGTGAATTAGTTTATATCTGTGTGTGTTTGTGTACAAGTGCCACGCATTATTAAATATGCACGACATGCAGCAGTATGTATCGTAGGCACACCGCGCGCATAGTGTCACTTTTATGCTTTTGTTCACACCGTGTGCGGGTTCATAACAATGTTATACCATCACGAACGAGTAACAATACACATACTCACATACAAATATATATACAATTATAAACTCTATACAGCATAAACATGTCATATTTATAAAGATGTATAATGTTTTCTATATTATATGCGGCCCACGCTCTCTGTACGCAATGGCTGAATTTACATTAAACACCTGAAAAGGCCCCGTGCGCCTGCTCATTGTCACGTTTTGTACAATATAATATACCAAAGTGCTTGAGCTCGCACACTTACAACATCATTAGGGAATGACGAGCATAATTATGATGCACGAAGAATAGGTAAAACTTTATGTAAGGTATACATTTACAAGATCCGACCATCAGGTGTATTTAAATTTATAACAAATGATGGAAATTTACATTTTTGCCTCTTTCTACATTAGCTTATGTTACTATAAGCACAACATTTGAAAATTTTGATACAATAATAATAAAATAATAATAATAAAAAAAATATTTCAAATTTTATTTTAAAAATATATATATTTCAACTTAAAATTTTTTTTTTTATTTTTTAACACAATTACTATTCAAACAAATAAAAACACGAGACTTGGCGCTCACTAAATCGCATAAACTATAAAACAAAATGCACTATTCCAAAGCATAACCTGTGCAACAACACAAATGTTGCGATATACAATTACATAAATAAAGTGACAAATTTCATTATGTCATTTTGCACACAGACAAATACAAATACACATACACACACATGTGTAATTATAAAAGCCCTGCTCTGCGCCATATGTTTGGCGACAAAAGGTAAATTGGCAATTTGCAGGCACCATTAATTATTTCAGGTGCGCGAATGTGTACACATGCTCTCACATATACTATATATTTAACAGTGTGCGCGTATTTGTGTATGACTGGTTTAATTAGTGCGACAAATCTATGGGTGTAACTTGTGTGCACTTTACTAGCTCGTGTATCCGCATCCCGATAAGGGCTGTGCGTTCAATCCAAAATATACTGCACGATGCACTCAACGTACTGAAGAATTTGTCTATGCACGTCAACAAATATTTATTTCAAACTAATTGCAGCATAGATTTTCGTCACAAATTACGCACATCGGATTAATAATTATATTTGAACTTGCGTCGAAATCGAAACCTGCATTTTGGGTCAGGTATACGCAGTGAAAATAGCTCGTTATCAATAAAATAAAATATACGATAAAACAGAGCTATATTCAATCTTATCTCAGTATACACACGAGTAGCGGACAGACTTCATATCGTATAGATAAAAGCTCTAGCTCTAGTTTCTACCAAACAAAAAAAAACGATCACACAAATAATTATTATTGAGCGCGTATTGTGTCATATTTATGGTGCACGCGCGATTTGAAAATATTGACACTTACTTTACGCGTTTATGGTGTAAGCATATACAAAAATTGATATAAATATTGTTATGTGGAATGGAAGCGTTTTGACACAATTTGGATGATGATGGATGGAATGTTGTTTTTATTGAGAGGTGCAATTAGAGGGAATTCGCGATTTATGTACTATGTAACTGGAGATTATGATATGGGTGTACTGTGTACAAGTAAATCGAGCTAGGTGATAAATTATAAGTTTTGGTCATGATTAGAAGCGCTTGATCGATTGAGCTGTGTTATAATGGCTTATTAGACATAGACAAATGTTTTAATATTTTTGTCCAAAAAATTACCTTTTATTATTAAATTACCGAAATGTTTTTTTTTTAATAACAATAATTTCAGCTATGGTGATTTTTATTTATAATTGAGATACAATTTTGAAATGTCGATGTTTTTTTTTAGACCTGGGGTAATTATTCGACATTCAAATCTTAAAATTTGTTACGAGACTTTCTTTTGATTAGAACATATTTTAACAATTTACTGATTGCCTTTTAATTCAATAATTTATACTGTTTATATTTGTAAAATTTTTCCACATTGCCATTTTTTTAAATCATTTTTTTACAAATCCTTCGTTCAGGTACTAGACAATACAATATACTAACGGATTTTTTTATTTTTGATTTCAGATGAACCGTTCTCAAGATATGATGTCCACTGCAAGTCACGTCCAAAATAAGGCGTTCCTGAAATTCGACTATAACTTTTTTATTATATAATATATTTTGATGAACAAATTTCAACAAGTTCTTCGAAACATGTACTATTGGACTTTGACAAAATATATTATTTTATATATATTTTTTATGGTGTCTAAAAAAATGAGAAAATTTCATTGCGCATTATTTTTTTTTATTTTTGCGCATTACAATTGTATATAACCTCTTAACACAAAGCTTGGGTTTTGTGAATACGAAAAATTTACTTTTTCAATAAGAATAATCCACAATTTTTTTAACGAGATCTCGAAATCTGGACACAGATAAATGGAATTCATAAAATAAGTTTTAGAAAATGCTGACCAAAAATTAGGGCTGGTCAATTTTTCAATAAACGGTCTTTTTTGAAGATTTATTTATCGATTTTTTAATATTTGTTTTTTATGTTATCTGTTTGGCATCGATTTTTTTTATTTTATTTTGAATTATTTTGATTCCATTTTCGATTTTTTATCACCGAAAGTTTATATAATACATACAAACATACTTTCGATTTGATATTTTTATGTTTTACTATTATGTTGACTAGACTAATTTTTTTTTTTTTAATTTTATATAATTCTATAAAAAAACACAGATTACATAATTTGAAATAATGTATTTTTGAAACTTTTTGTTAAATATAAACTCATATTCTTATAAATACAAATATGAAATCTCAAGTTATCTTATTACAATTATATTAATATTATAATAATGTTCAAAAAAATCGAAGGTTTTAAATAAAATTATATAAAAAACCAACAAAATTCGTATAAAATGGAATTTTTAAAACGGTTATTTAGATAAAATAATCTAATAATCGAAGTTTTCAAATAAAATTATTTATTAAAAAATTAAAAAAAACAGATCGATACAAATATAAGTTATATAATATATATTAATATATATTAATAATAACCTAAAAATCTAAAGAATGAATGAAATTTATAAACTAGTTGTTATTACAATTTAAAAAAAGAAATAAATGATTATATTAAATCTAAAAAAACGATGTTTTTAAATAACATTATATAAAAATAACAAAAAAAGGAATAAAATATGATGATTTTATTTGATTAATAAGAATTTTATAAAAATCAATTAACAATTAACAAAGCAAATAGAAATGTATTAACATATTACATGTAGAACACAAATCCCAATTTAATAAATCATGAATGAAAAATAATTTTGTTCGAATTGTTTTAATGCACTATAAAACACACACGATGCACTCACGCATACACTCTTGAACGAAGAATGCGTACAAATAATGAGGCTTATATATAATATATAATGAAAATTATGTGGTGTTTATGTGTGCAATTTTTTTTTAAGTCATACTACACTAAAACATACGTATATATTCATGCACAGTGCAACGAACCTCGCACGTTCCTTCGTACAAACGTGTTGTTGTTTCATTGGCGAGCAGTGCAATGCATTTATGCTTTATGCGCTCACGTTGTTACAGTGCATTTTATGCTCATCGATGATGGGCGCTTCAGGGTATGCTCTGCAGACGCACGCGTTCCATCAAAACTAAGGCAACGCATCGAAATCGTAGCCCCGGTGCAGCATAATATACATATATTTATATACATGTTTACAATGTGCGCTTGCGTAGCATACAGACAAAAAAATCAACAACAAAAATTATTGCGAGCAGCAACAACGCAAGTTCTTCGAAATAACAAACTTGTTAAAGAGTAAATAAATAATGCGCGCTCAAGACGAAAATGATGAATACATTAAAAGAAGCGCAATGTACATATTATATAGAATGTACATATACGACGATTGAAGAATGGTCAATGAGGCAGCATTTTACAAGTATATAAGCATCCACTTAAAGCCGCTCGCGCGCTTACAATCAATTTCTTTGTGAATATTAATTGGAGTCTGCGCGTGGGTCTTGGTATAAGAGGGGGCACCCACGCATACTAGTATAAACTTTATAGGCGTCCGTCGGTTGTCTAGGAAAATCTCATATGCGCCGTCAAGTGAAATGTCTCGCACGCGGAAAACATCTTTGCCGCAGACGTGATTGACAGCTAAATTCTATAGTTATAATATATATAGTACAGTGTATTTATGAGTTTAACTCGCGTAAATAAATACACGGGCTCGCATGGAAAAACAATTACAGCGAGCATTTTCTTTAAACATTCCTCCACTGTGTGTGTGTGTGTGTGTTTACGAGCCAACGCACCGACCGCTAAGATTATACACATAATGGATGTTTATTTAAGAAATTATGAACAGTACGCCAGAAGTTGCTGCAGTCATAACATTAGTAAATAACTAAATAAATGCATCTGTACACGTATAATAATTATATATATATATATAAATATGTGTGTATATATATACTCGAAGAGACTTCTATTATACAATGCAGTTGGCGGTAGATTTCTTGTCACACAATATGCAATAGAGCTTTCGCCGCTTTCTTGACATGCGCGTGCATATCAATCATATAATTATTTAAATATCATCACTCGCTACCTCTGGACGGTTATTATAACCATAATAAGATTTTTATTTAAAAATGTCCGAGTTGTATACATTGCGATTTAGCATATCTCCGCCTTCAACAATTATCGTTTCACTATATCATAGAGGAACTCATAATGCAAAATGCACTTAGCGTATACTTTTCTATAATAGTGCCATTGCGAGCATTCTGCAAGTGCGCACGCGAGTTAATTATGTACAATAAATGACAGAGTGCTCGCAGCAGTAATAAATATATTACAAGAGTAGATATGTATATAAATGTATATGTACTGCCCGAGTGCATACCTAAATTAGTCCAATGCGCACTTTCTGCACTGAGCTGTGTGCCAAGCGACATCGCAAGAAACTGCATATACATAAATACAACTCAATTGCACTTGCACAGCGTTTGTGTGTATAGGTATATAAATGTATACAAATAAAATAAAAAAAAAATTATCTCGTGTAATTGGACTTAATTGAAATGTATACCCGCGTGTACACACTCAGCTTTTATCACTATATATCTTGTCACCGTTGGGTTGTGAGAGACACTTACTTGCATATATAAATACTCAAGAATTCTTCAATGAGCAATAAATTGTGTGCTAGTGCAATTTTGAATTGTTTCGTTTTCGGTTTTTCGCACAAGTGTGGTTAGATTTCTAGCTTGATATATGTATGATATAGATATTTATGTATTTGCAATTCAGCAAATGAAAATAAGTCAAAGGCGCGCATAAGAAAACCGCGACGAAGCGACGAGTGATTAAACGTTTTCGAATGCCATTCATTATTTAGTCGCGTGCATGCGCACTATATATATTGTGATATGTGTGTTCTTGAGACTCTTGTACGAATTCTTAACCTATCTCTTGCTTGAATAACAAACGATGTGTTGAAATAAGTAGATGCGATTAAAATACAATCATTGCGGACGCACGCGAGTTTGTGCGTCGTTAACCCGTCGTCATTGATGCAAATGTATTGCATTTTTTTTGTGTGTGTGTTCCGACGAATGAGAACGGAATTTGTTTGAATTGGTTATATTGTATATGCATTTAAAGAATGCAAGTGAGGCATTATATTTTTAGAGGGACTGGGCGGAATAAACTTGAGTGTGCGATAGAATTGATGTGTGAACTCTTTTTAAGAAAATGATTGTAAATAATTATGTTTAAATTCAACAACAATCATAAATTTTTATAGAAGAGATACTTTGAGTTTTAATTTTAACAAAGCCCTTAGAGAATATTACTGAAAAACATCATTACATTTCACACTCATTTTTAAGCCCTTTTTTAAAAAAAACATTTTGAATCCAATTATATACAAATTCATTCAATCATTAGCACCATTTTAAAATAAAAAGTCCAAAGGTATTTTTCATATTTCAATCAAGCTTTAGTTGGTCATGTTAATTAATTTTCATATCGACCATACATTTTGTAATGAATTAGAAAATAGCCATCAAGTGGTTATCATTTAGAAGCTGACATCATTTGTATAGTTATAGATGAAAAAAGACCTCAAAGATTCCAAAATAACTTAAATAGGACTTTGTGCATTTTAGTAGGCTTCAAGAGGATTTCGATGTGACTTCTAATTATGAAGTCTATTGCTGATTTTGTAATATCATGACCATTTAAAAAAAAAACTTGACTTTGATAGATCTTGTAATTTATAATAGAGATCAATACTTTTCGTATGCTTTTTTAAATATTTCGTCGTAGCTTTTTAATTCTACCTATTTACGTTGAAATGAATACGTGACATCGTGTCTTCGAAAAGACTTTTATATGACTTCGTGACTTCGAGATAACATTCATATCACTTCGAAGGACTTTGAAAATACTCCAAGAGACATTATCGTAAACACTTAACAAGCAATATAAATGTTTAAGAAAGAGTCGTGGAGACTATTTTTTATGACTTCAGTATGACCTATTTTTTGTTATTATTATACAGTCATAAACAGTAGTCTTCATAGTCGTTGTCATGACTTTAAAACAATTTGGGCGTATTAACCCATTAAGCCCTACGAATTTAAAAAATATATATCTTAGAACCAGTGAAAGATATCGGCCATTTTTGTTTGCATTGTAGAGTACTTCTGACATGTTTTGTCATAAGACGCCATGCCATCTACCAGAAATTGTCCTGTAGTCAAAATAGTAAAAAATACAATTTACAATAAAAAGTTTTTAAAATAATTTAAAAAAGGAATGAAGAGGATCGATTAGCTATAGTAGTTTTCTATATTCTCTAAAAAAAACAGACCGATACCTTAAATTAACAGGCCACAAGACACCGTGGTGCGTTTTCGCTCCAGTCGGCTTATGTGAGTTTAGAATCTCCATTCCTTACGGGGTACAGTTCATATCCATCGATTCGTTGTTATTGGGCAGAAATAACCTCGCTCGGAAGATGAATATGATACGCGATAGATTTAGGCGTATCAAATCGAATTTTCATGCATGCAAGAATGAAGAAGTAGATGTAAGCGGCAAGTTCGCAAAAGTGACACCTTTCAGCGAAATTCTGAAGAGGAAGTTCACGCACACCATTATGATGAACAGATGCTCGCGTATTACGGCAAAAATGGATGCAAGATGTTCACGCTTTGGTTTTAAATACTGGGATCTATGTTCGTCCGATGGCTACATGTTTCATTTCCAACAATATTTGGGCGCAAACACCAACAACTAAAATGGGTATAATGGAGTTGGAGAGTATGTTGCATTGTGATAACCCAAATAATCAAACTGTAGCGTTCGATAACTTTTTCACTTCATGGAAACTCTTGATCCGACTCAACGTGGAAGGATTCTTCGCAGTGTGTACTGTACGAGAAACGGGTGCACTAAAACCAAAACTAGGATTCCACACATTTTTTAACACCCCTGCGCCCACGGGTTTAAGAGCCGGGTTTGATGTTTTAATGACCATCGAGTTGGTGAGGTCAGTTTGGCGTATACAAGTTTTTTTTTTTTATTTTGATTTTATTTATAAATATTGTAAAAGCTATATCGAATGCCATCGATATTCAAATGAGATAATATTAAATGTTGTTAATCAAATTAAATACATAATAAAAAAATATTAATTATATAATTAAAAAAATAACATCACACCAAAATTTAAAATTTAATTTACAATATAGGTGTAATTCATGCAAATACAGCTTATTTGTACATTTAACAACATTTACTGATTTTTAGTAAATGTGGTCGAAAATCATGCATGCATGCAGTAAATGGGGATGCAATTCATGCGAAAATTCACATAAATAAATTACACCATTATTTACTAATATAATATAGTAATTGATTTCTATTTATCTTTAATACATTTCAATACACGTTTTTTTGTTGCTTAAATTAAGAAAATTATATCCAGATTCCAATATAATTCGTTTATTTTTACGAATACAAATTTCCTTAGTTTTTCTCTACGATCAATGCTCTATAATAACGAAAATATAACATAAAATATGTACATAATATTGATGAAATTGTTAGCTGGAAAAATAAAAAGTAAACGATTGTGCACGCTATTTTAGTAAACTGCATACTTCTTCACACTGAGATGATGTATTTAATCCTAAAGTTCTACCCGTTATATAAAATGAAAGAATTTATTATACAATATTATAATATTTTGCGTATATATATATAGAACATTCTTGCGGAAAACTCTCCAGAAAGTTCATTTAAATACATTTATTTTCACCGCATGCAAACCCTTGAACTCACAGCCCATATAAAGCATATCATCAAACGCACCCTTATTCAACATATATCTCAAACGTGCGTGTTGACCACAAGACGTGCACTTACATTGAAAATATATAATGTCTATCGTGCAGATAAAGGGCTAATGATCTATAACTATATATAAATAATAACTTCTGCTTCTATAAAACACGCAATATATATTACAACCATAGCATAACTTCTTATAATACATAATATATGTATATACTTATATATAACCTAGTATATATATAAACGAGTATGTGTATGAAAAGTGCGTAAAATATACGTTGTTTATGCCACATGATAATTCAAAATTTGTACGATACGAAAATAAACACAAAAATCCAATTACATGCGGTGCTCAACACGCGCGTGTGAGTGTGTCGGTATACTCTTTTGCACGCACACACACACATGGAGCATATGCCAAACCAAACACATATTTTCAGTAGACACAAAACAAAAAAAGGTACAAGTACACCAAAGCTAAAAGCTCCGCATGATGGCAGGCAGACGGGGGAGGGCGGCGGCAATACTGGCCACTTTGCTAGTTTATATTCACACCGGTTGCCGTGTGGCAGCGGCTTTGCGATTACTAGCTCTCCGCCACTCCGTGCTCCAACCGCGCCATGCCGTTCGAACCTAATAAATCATCGACTCACGTGTATTTATGAGTATGCAATGTATATAGGCTCAACTATAAGCACACGCGCACAATTATACATTCGTGTTTGCATTAATAACGCCAGTCCATAATCATAATACAGATCAATATACGCACGCGCTCCAGGTCTACGAAAAACCGTGTGGAATTTCCTATTATAATCTATGTATACATTGTGTGTGTATATATAATTGTAAATTCATGCTGGTATTACTCGTTTGAAGTGCATTAAATACACGCGCGTCTAAATATCGCGCAAACGAGAATAAATGGTTTAATTCTAACCGGGCGCATAAATCATGCGGCAATCACGCGTACAACTAGCTTTTATATATATATGTATATATTAAGCTTGCTCTGATATGGACAACTAGCTTGTCTTTCGCGCTCAAGTACAAGACACCGCAATTTCACGCGTACAAATCACGCACGCAATTATATACATTATTTCGCGTGTATCTGCTCTTGCTCGACAAATGTCACCCTTTTTTTGCGGTTTTGGCATGTTAATATTCTGTGGAATGTTAATTAACGCTATTTTGTCTCTGCGAGATGAATACAGACATAGATATAGTATATACAAATTAATATATGCGAAATGAAAATCGTCAAGAAACATTTATATACATAAATTCATTTGTCGTGGTGTGTCGGGCGTAAAGAAAAGCAATTTTTCATTCATGTTGTACAAAAGTGACGCAGTGTGGGCGGGGTGGTGTGGTGTCGTGAGGTGACCAAGCAAACACACGCCTGCAAAATTTTTAATTTCTTAATTTATTAAGCGAGCGTCTAAGAAAAAACGCGCCTGCGCATAAAGTAATTGGATGCATATAACCATATAGGATTAAAATGGCTGATTGTGTGAGCACGCGCGGGGTGGATTTACCCGCTTTACCAGCACGCGTAATTTATGGGTTGTATATATTGTGTGCGGTAGCTTTGAGCTGTATGTATATGTATATTATAAAGATTTTGCGTGGAACGGGAATCATAGAGGCGAGGTGTTTGATATACATACACAACCGGGGCTCATATCAAAGAGTTACGTACTCACAAATGCCGCTTAGGGTGTGAGACTATATATAATTATATGAATATGTGTATATGTAATATATAAGCACGTAGATTTGCCCGGAGGGTAGCGAACTATTATATATAAGAACTTATAGTTAATCAAGATTGTGTACAATCATATTATATATTTAAGAATTAAGACACTTTGACACCCATGTTACTGCTAAAGCGATTGCACCGACTAACTGAAGGCTTTCTCGTGTCAAGATTGAACATAATATACAGTTTATGAAATCAATATGTAAAACGCTACTGTCGAAGCAATCCTCAACATTACTCAGCAATGCATAAACTTTCAATTCCTATATATAAATTAAACGTAAAGGAAATACGATATCGCTGAAAAGAAACTAAAAAACAAATAAAGAAATCACCGTACAAAGATCGAAAGTGAGTTGTCGGTAATTACGCATGTTCCAGAAGATCGAATTGCTGTACCAGGATCAAGTTACACTATTGCGCGATGAATATATACACTATTTATCGAACACTCTCTTTCGATATCATTGCAAGAACCAGAAGAAATTCAATATATTTGTAAGACAAAAAGTATAATCTCTTTAGCGCTTAGCGCCGTTTTGCATTGTAAATAAATTTCTTTGTGTGGCGAGACGGTCTGCCGCGGCTGGTGCAACATTAAGAAATCTGAACAAGAGTACAGATACATTTCTAATTGTAAATTATGATATATATATGTACATATATATATTATATAGAAAGGTTTAGATTTATCGATATAAATATACAGAAAGCATAGCTGTGCCAATCGTGATCTGGTCTATATATGGCCAACGCGCCCAAGCAGAATATAAATTCAATTCAATCTCTATACATGCTCTGACATTCATTCTATTCAACTAAATACCATCTATTCAACTAAAAATAGCTATATTCTATGTAGTTCCAACTCTCTGGGTCTGCCCAATGCGCGAGTCAATGACATCGAACGGTGGGGGCGCACTCGTTGGTCGCGGCGATTTATTTGTGTCGCGGAATCGATAAATCTGCGTTTGGACAGTTTTTCGGGTTTATTTAAATCGAGCGTCTATTGTGTGTTTTCTGTCTATATACATATATCTGTGTGTGTGTGATCTGGACGCTTATTGTTAGAGCATCGATATGGACAACATTATGTTTAGTATTATGTAATAATATGTAAATGTTGCTAATATATACATATATAAATAATATAGGTATACAGAAATGTCGTATTAAATATAAACTATATTTTTATGGATATTGAATGAATATTCAATGAATTGATTTGGCTTGGATAGGCGATGGGGCATAGTTCACTAATGTATACAGTTTTTGTGCTGGTAAGAAGACCATTTTTTTATTAAAGTTTTGATGTCTAACCATCATCTGCAAGCGAGCACCTTATACACTTCAAAACATTATTTTTATCTACTGGTATTTATCCAGACTAAATTTTTAAATCGTTGGTATTCACTGATACTTCTCTGCCATAACAATAAATTGATAAATCAGTATTGATTGTCTGTTGTAACAAAAAACACATCGTTTTACTATGCTGAAACAGCAAAATTCAAGTTTTACTGTGCTGTAACATCAATGAAATCGATTTACTTTGCTGTAACAGCAAACAAACTTTATCCAAATTATTTGACTGAAACAGCCAACTTAACTTAACAAACTATTTATTAAATATTTAAAAATTATAAAAATTATATATATATATATATAGGCAGTCGATTTCGCGTGGCTCACAAGAACTCGGCCATTCACACATCTTGGCGATTTTTGGCCGGCACACGTACAAAATTAAACTGACCCAGTTGCTGCACATAATCGACCATAGAGAACGACGTGTGATCGCTGAATTGGAAAATTTCCTTAATTTTCAAAGAAAAATCGAAAAATCTTCAACGATGAGTTCCGTTTCCGGATGAATGAAACAAATAAAATTGACGAATTTGGGAGGATCACCATCACCATAAGATGCAAGAGGCTCCAATGCATTTGATGGCATGGTGAATCGTGCGATATGACCCCGTTAGACTTTTTCTTTTGAGGTTTTCTTATGTCGCAGGTCTAGACGAATAAGCTACAAACACTCAAAGCCAGTATAACCCATGTCCTCGATCAAATTCAACATGCTTTATGCGCGTCACCCAGAGAAGCCACGGCGGATGTTGATGTATTTAATTCAGCCTACGAATTTATACGAATTTAGCGCACACCGCATATTATTTGTTTGCAATCCGCATAATTTGATTTAGCATTCCAAAATAATCAAAATAGCCTTCCGCCAAATTTATTTCTGAACAGGTAACAATTAAAAAAATCTTTCCAATTTATTTAAATGTGAACTGTAAAAGTTACAAAATCGAACTCCAAGCTAATTGACAAGAGTACCCTATGGCGGAAAATGTGTACCCTTCGCATCGAAAGGCTTTTTAAACGAATAAAAAATCGATCACACACACTTTGTTTTATTTGAATTTAAAGATAGGAAATCCCTGTATAGACATAATATTTTAATTACATGAACAAAATCTAATAAGATTTGGGGAAAAGTGCAGCCGAGAAAAGACTTGGCTCTGTTTCAAAATATATTTGCTGCTAAAATATTTTACTGAAGCAGGATTTCTTTGTATTTGTTTCAGTCTAAATTAAATGTTACAGAAAATATTTTTAGCTTAATTTCAATATAAATTTACAGCTTTCGCTGGTAGCCTAAAATTTGCGTTTACATCAAATCAAATATAATATAAAAATATTTTAGTTGTTTTTGCCTAAATTTAAGGTTTGCAGCAAATAATTTTAACTGTTTAATTGTAAATTTAAATTACAGCTATCAAGTATACTACAGCAGAACATATTCCCTCTGTCAGACATTAGCTGTAACTTAGCTACTACTCAGGACAATTAGAGATGCTGCCAATATATTTACATATTTTCCTATCGACGTTATGATCAATCTACAGATTCAGGAAACGACTATTTAGTGTACAGCCTACAATTGGAGCTTTTTGCTGATTTTCTGTATTCATTGATAACGTGGTCAACATAAAACTGATTGATTAACCAAAAGCTCTGATAAGCAAAGATATCGGATGCATTTATAAACGTCAAACTCTAAATGTTTATTATTTTGTAATATTTTATATTAAAAAAGGCTTTGATGGTACTAGTAAATTAAATTTTGGAGTTCAAATAAAAAAAATGCGTGTTTTTTATTTAAATATAGGAGCATCAATCAAAATTGAGATCCTAATTGAATTAATAAATATTATTAAAACAAAAAAAAAACAAAGACCCATTTATTTATTTTGGCACTCAAATGTTTTTATCGGCACCCATTTAAATTTATTTGGTTAATATTTTTTTTATAGCGTAATGTGTCATTTTTTATAGTGTACATTTTAATAAATATTTAAAATTATTGAATTTAAATCATTGTCAAAATAAACAGTTCATTTTAATAGTTTACAAAAAACATACTAAATATTTGTTATGTTTTATCGGCTGGGTTAAAATATTAAAATAAAATGAACTTATTATAAAAAAAGTATTTAATTATATATGCTTTATTCATCTCAATATTAAATTATATGTTTATCCAAATAAAACAAATCTTTCATATAAATATTTTCATTCCATTTTATACTGTCTATAACAAAAACAATACACGATAAAACAACTTAGCTGATTACGAGCTCCGTAAGCACTTCATCGAAGCATCATATTCAAAGAACTATATAATTGTATTTTGCATACTGCCCTTTTTATGTGTTTCCTTTATGGCCATAACAAATCCAGAGTAAATAAACATGCGCGCATACCGCGAAGACAGCCTAAATTGCCAGCAGACCACTTTGCAACATAAGTAATGTATAGACCCGACCGCACACACACAAGCGTGTGTGCTTATGCGCAAGATATAATTACATTGAATCACGAAAGACTCACTGCTCGAAGACGTCCGCGTCGTTTTTGTGTGTAACGCCAAGAGTTTGTGTCCAGTTTTTTTTTGTTTTATAAAATAAATGCATTCGGTGCATACAACAAGCCGTTCATGCAAGAGACGCGAATTATAAACTGACAGAATGGCTTAGATATTTAATAATCTTGTTCAATCAATGTCTCCTAATAGCTTTGCAGAGGCTAACAAGCGACAGATTATAAATTAATTTCGACTTAGCGACACAAGCGGGCGTCTTGTTTAAGCCCAAGTGACATTAACATTAATTTGAAGGCGTGCCGGCGTTTTCTGGCTCTGTATATTGTATAGATATAGAATATATGCTTTAAAAGCACTTTTGACGGTATAACATACGTGCGAAACACGGTACAACGATGGAAATCCGATCAAGGGAAATGCGCCGTCACGCGACCTACATAACCGTCAGAGAGTATGTGCATAAGGGAAACTATATGTATATAGATAACATATACTGAAGGTGTCGCATAAAATCAAATTTCTCATTTTATTGCACGCTTCGAGCTAACATGAAATTTGTCAATTTGTATTTTATAAACTAATTGCATGCGATGCCTGAGTGCAATTTCCAATTTTCCACAAATTCGTTTAAAGCGCAGAGAAAATTTCATATGATATTTTCATGCAATTGTGGTTTTACTATATAAAATTCATTTATGCCAGAGGATTATTATTTTGTGGAAAATCTCTGTGTATATTCCGTTGGTACGGAGTGTACTGTTGTTTAATACGATTTTATTTGGATTTTGGAATAAATATTATGCCACAGCCAATGTGTTATTTTCGTGTATGTAATAATAGTGAAAATCAAACATTTGCCCAAGTTAATTGTGCGATTAACGTTCGATGTCGATCAGTTCGGTACACATAATTTCCTTTGGCAAACAGCAAAGATAAACAAATATATACTCGAACGGCAGCGTTGGAGCTGACGGTGGGCGTTGCGAGGGGCGACGGTTTTTCTTTGTATATGTGCATGCGAAAAATATACTAACACAATCGATCAATTTGTGTGTACATTCTCGGCGTGCCACCGGAAGATTTCCCGGCGACGCGCAATTTTCCTCGTACACACACACACATATAGTGCACACGCGCTGTACATTACTTCGCCAAACACTGTGTGCAAAAGTTTTCTAATTATACTTAGCAAAGAAAAAGCCGCATTATCGCTGAATTCAATATATGTTATTATTGTATAGTCACTTATAAACGAGTTTTCCGGCTACGGATAAACGTCAATAATTTGCTATGCTTTATATATGAAAAGCATTGCGCAAGTAAACAGAAGTACGTCAACAAAATACATAGAAAATTACATTAACTTCGTTATCGCTTATGCGTTTATAGTCGACGCGATATTTGCGTGCACCGGAAATTAAAAGAAAACAACTGCGCAAACTTACCGGAATAAAAAGAACTTTTGTCAGCTTTAGCGTAGAGTATAAATATATAATATCACTCGGGAATATAAGTACACTGAAATTGTATTCCAAGCGTTGGCTCCTGTGATAGAGTGCAGCTAAAACAACTCCCGAGGAGTTTCTTTTGACTTCCGTGACTTCATTTTCCGCAGGCGAAGCGGATTGTTGAGAAAGGTACGCCGTACACTCGAAAACTTAAATTCAATTTTCTCGAAAACTCTTTGAAACTTACGAGCTTATAGATTATGAAGTATAACACTCACACATATATACACAATCAAAAACATACACAGCCGCGCACGTTTAAATTGCACTGAACGTACAAAACAATCGATGTATCTGGTTTGTTGTTTGTATTTTCCAGAGAAAATTCTTCGATTTTTGCGTTGAGCACTTTTGTGTGCCCGTTCGATTGTACGCGCACAGCACAATTTTAATAATCCGTGTGTCTGGGAATCGCGACAATGATTAGACACAACACTTTTGTACCACACACAATTCAGGAATTGTTTGCTTTTCGATCGAAATGTTTTTCCAAGTATTGAAAAATGGATTGAAATGAACGGAAAATGCCGGACCGATTCGACGACGCTTCCAACCGTTAGTAAAGTTCTCCGTAAACTGATTTATTCGATGCACGGTTAAAATACATGAGGCAAGACGGCGTTTTGTGCGTATATTTCGTTGCAGAGAGAGTCGATTGAGAGTGGAGAGCGAGCGAATAGAGAGACAGAGAGAATGGGAGAGAAATTATGTTTATATATATGTGTGTGTGTATATTGGGGGGACTCCGCATAACGCTCTTGTGTACATACACGGGCCACATGCTTTTATGCTCATGGTAATGTTTACGAATGAATGCAAGTTGCTAGCAAACCCAACACCCGAAGAGCGAGACCGACGCGCCAGCGAAATACACTCGAAGATTTATCTCGATTCTCGCGACGACCGCTTCGTTATGTTACCTTGTTTACGATCAATATTTTATGGTGTGCTTTGGCTGCTCAAGGGACAGGGTTCGTAAACTTTGAATCAAAAAAGTTTTTTTGGTTTATCTTTTTTTTGGCATGAAATGTTTTTTTTTCGTATATACATATATTTTATATTTAATATGGAGATCAAACAAGATAAATCTAATAAAATAAAGGATATCAGGGAATTTTGGGCAGTAAACCAGTGCACACGTTAAATAAGTACATCTGTTTGTTTTTGGCCTAAAATACTTAAAAAATATAATATAAAAAGAAACCAAGAATTAATTGGAAAATTAAATTTTCTGCAGCAATTTTGAAGAATTTGTACTTTGTACAAAGTTTTCAAACCTTTATTTTTTTAAAAAATTGCTGCTGATTTAATCTAGTACACATAATCACAGTTTTATATTTTGTTTTAAGATTGGCATTTTCGCACAAAAAATCGACATGATTTTATTTTTTTCAACTTCTTATAAATTGTGAAAAATGTCTTAAGTTATAGCTGAATTTTCAAGGTAATCGGTTTGTTTGAGTTTTACTGCTTGCCGACTTCAAAACATGATTTCGAAAAAAAACGTGTTTGAAGTTCGAAATGTCCTTTTTTATGCAATCTAGGGATGTTTTAAAGGTGAGAAACCACATTAGGAGACTTATTTTTTTAGTTTTTTTTTTGTTTTTTTTTTTTTTTGGTAGAAAAAATTCATGAAAATTCAAATAAATTTTAACATTTTTTTATTCATATTCTGAACAACTTTTGAATTTCATTGGAGAAGAAAACGGTCAAAAACCTCGAAAAGCACTTTCGAGGTTTTTGACCTTTTTTGTTTGCAAAAACTTCAATGAATAAGCATTGACTCCTAAACATAATTTTAACCACTTAATAATATAAAAAAGGTCGTAGTTAATTGGAATAATGGCATCAATTAAAATATACATGCTTATGTAATGTTCTCATAAATATGTATATATTTTATTATTTCCTTGGGTCCCTATACCTGACATAGTGCACCAATAAAGATGCCGTGGTTGGCTGCCAAATCATATATTGCCGCCCAGCTCCAGCTTCTGCTACTCTCAACGAGTTCACGGTTAGGTCCCATTGTGCTGAGCTGAGATGTCCTACACTCGATAAGATACATTTTGCCAGGGTCTTGTAGCCCAAGATCAGCAAACCCCTCCGGTTATAGCAAATCCATTAGTAAAGGGCTTTTGCTTAATTTTCTAGCTATAACTGAAGGCTTTGTGAATAGTAATTGAGAAGGACTGAGTGGAGGAACTGGTGTGTTGTAGACTATCTCCAGCCATACAATTTCCATTATCTGTCTGAAGAAGTTATTGACAAATGTATGCAGTTTTACTGTTACGAGTATAACAGAGATCAATTCTCACGTATCACAACCGTAGGCTCAGCTTCATGCGTATGGACAACTGAGTGAAGCTCCATATGATGCTGAGCATCGAAAAGGCATAATGGGCTTTGTTGAATAGAACAAAGAGGCCCCTCAACCTAGACGGACAGTAATTGGCTTACTGTAATTTTCCGCCGCGGATAGCTTATAAAACGGATCATGTCAACACTCCTCGTCTAGCCTAATAGACGGAACTAAATGCCCTGTAATCCCCACTTGAATGATGATGAAAATCAAGTTTTAGTTACCCTGGGTATCCATTCGCCAGAGTCCACTTCCTCCGCAGGAACTAGCATGGGAAAAAGTAACTACGCGTTGATATGGGTTAGGGCGGAGTGGAGAAACTTTAGCCTACTTTTAAAAGTGCTATCTTAACCTCTATATGTTCACTATCCGTAACAATATTTTTGTATTGCAGGATTCCCTGGTTCTACTAAGCGTGTGTTTCCTTGTTTCAGATCGGTTGATCTCAATTCTATTTCACAAACACAGACATGACCAGACATGATAGTAAAAATATAATTACAACTACTAAAAATACGCGCTAACCTGCAATGGCGAATCAATAAAAGTGATTTGGGCCCAGATATTGTTTACCTAGAAAAAGGCTAAATATTTCTAGAACGCAAAATATGACATATAAAACTAAACAAATAAAAAAGTTACTAATAATAAAATAAAAGCTTTTACAAAAGTCAATTTAATGAGAAAAAATATCATCTGTCAATAACATCTAGTTATCATGCTCGCAATATGGATGTATTACCGCAAAAACAGAAATAAGCATCAAATACCCGTTGCAATGAACGTCCCAATATTGTAGCGATTTTTATTGCAACGGCTTATGAGCATATTGCAAATGTCAACAGTTTTTCTATGTGTTCCTTAAAAAAATGACCGAAATTTGTCCACAACTTTATACGCCATATTTACTGGAAGGATGGTACTCTTTCCCTGGTATGATTGTAATTACAACACAATTTTATCTATAAAAATCCGAAAATATCATGAAACCTGTGTATAAAGCTTTTAAGGGAAGGCCTATACCAAATACTATTTATTTTTTATTATCCCAATGAACTCCGACTGGGCAGAATTGATCTTTTCTCATGCGTTCAGTTCTAGTAAAAACGTGGACTTATTAATAAACACCTGCCACTTGCGTTGTCCTGATGGAAGACAATTCGGCCTCTGTTGATCATAGATGGCCTCTTCTGCATGAGTGCTGCCTTCAAGCGGTCCAGCTACATGCCAGTCTCTCTCGTCCAATTCAGCGATTTTGTCGCAATTTTCGACGACAGTCCTTCCGGAGCGCATCTTCGACCACCTCTACACCAGAACGAAAACGTTGAAGCCACCGTTGAGCGGTGGAAATGGATACTTTATCGGGTCCAAAAACTGCACAAATTTTATTGGCGGCTTGAGATACATTTTTGCCTTTGTCGTAGTAGTACTGTAAAATATGTCGGATTTTCTCTTTATTTTGCTCCATGTTTGCGACGCTATAACTCACGAACGACTGATCCAAACAACAACAAACTTACATACATAACTTACATAAACAGGCGCATGTGTTAGCGCGTTAGAGACCCTTCCAACAAGCTATAACATGACCCGATGCGATGAATACAACTAGAACTACGCGATTGCAACAACACCTAGCGAAAATACCGCAAGACTTTTTGACACTCTTTTATAATGCTCGAACTACAAATGCATCTATAGATCTCTGCGGTGATTCCAATTTTATTTAAAAATTATGAATTATTGTGATTTTACAATATTATGCACAGTACTTCGTTTTGTTCCATCTTTTCCAATGATTTTTGTAAAATTTCTACGGGTTTTCAAACCACAAATAGGACGGTAGTATCGTCAGTAATTAAGTCTAGAAAAAATAAAATTAGGTGAATATAAATTTACAGCAGTAAATATTTCGTTTTCCGTCCCGATTGATGTTATGTATAAATATATGAACATTTCATCATATTCCGAAGAAGAGCAAAATATTTTGATTTTTTTTGTATTTTGCATAACATTTCTTTCGTTTTTATTAAAACACTATAAACACCAAAACATTTAAAAAAAATGACTCCGAGAAAGCTTTTGATCAGATTATTTTAAAATTTTAGAAAAATATAAATATTTGTGTGAATTTTTAGTTTTGAATTTTCGAAAAAAAATAAAATATTTGAAGCACTCCACCATGTATTAGTTTATATTTATCGACCATGAACGATTTCTTATTTTTTTTTTTGTAAAAAAATAAATAAAATAAATGTATTTAATATAATTTAATTTAATTTATATTAAATAATTTATATTTTTTTAATTTAAATAAAAAAATGAGTAATCAGTGGACTTATACTATAAAGAATAAAAATACGTATTGATAGTAATTGAAGATGACTATTAATAATAATAATAATAGGACCTATTAATAATATCATAATTGGGCATTTTTGTATTGTCATGAATGTATTAAAAAAGACAACAAACTAACTTATTATTTTACATAATTTTTTTCTGAAAAAAAACTAACAAAAAAACAAAACGCCATAGACAAGTTAAATAATAAAAAAAACGGTTTGCAACACCTGAGGTTGGAATAATTTATTCAAGCATACAAATAGTTGAAATTGCAGAAGAAGTAGACTAGTTGTACGCTTTGCGCAGCATGTTTGCATGAAAGTGTATATGTATATGTGTGTGCATCTGTGTATTTCAATTTAATAAACATTATAGTTTAAATAAGGACAACACGGGAAACTACCAAGAAAATGAATACTTCATTTTCTATCACGCCAAAAAAAAAAAAACATTAAGATATTTTTATGTACATAATGGATAATGCTCTCAAGAGCACCAAAAGTTGTTCAAGCGAATTTCTGCAAACACACCGGGTAAATATGGCTCCTGCATTTAGTGCAAAAGAGATGCATAGTTAATGATTAGTTTGTTTCTTGTGTATGCTTGGTTGGATTTGTTTGAGAGACAATATTGTGAAGCACATGCGTCCCGAACGTCTGCTCCACCATTGCTATGCTAATGCTAAACAGTGTGTTCGTATATAAATATACAAGAGACCGACGCAAAGTCTCCATGCAAACACTCAACCGAATTATGTACGAACGCAGGCAACGTAAATACTAGAAGCACAACCTCGCCTCTCGTTAGCATAAATTGAGCTAGTGTGCGTGCTTGTTTCTCTCTTCTCTAAGAGTACGTATTATACCAGGGAGAAAGAGCATAGCTCGAGTGAGAAAAACATTTGCTATTTTCTATTCCACGGAAAATGCTTACCCATGGCAGAACACCAGAAGCATTGCGATACGGAAAGAATGTTGTCGCTAGATTCATTTCTTTAAGACGTATATACCACACAATTCACTTTTCACTTTGTCGGCATATCCGAGGGCATATCTCACACAGTAGAGTAATATAGAGTACATACAATATATTTTCAATGCAACTGCGTATGTATTTAAGAATTTGTACGCTGGTTTAAGACCATTAACTTTTCACCAAATTGGCTTATGTCAAAACAGCGTTTGTTTGCGATTATGCCAAAGGTGCGAGTTACCTGCGGCGCGGCGGTGTTTAGCGTTTATTTTTGGGACATTGTAGACAGCACCAGAATGCACGCAGGATTATTAAAATGTCCTTTGCGTAAAAAAAGTATTACGTCCAGGTAGATAAATGAATTTTAAGGAATCCCTGCGAAACTAAATTACATTTTTGTTGTTTAGTGTTTACAATGTTTTGTGGTATTTACTTCAATTTGGTTGTAAATATTTGCAAGGAAAGCGAGAGTAAAGTATGTAAGCAATATTTATAAAAGGGTATTATTTAATTATTGTTCAGTATCATTGAAAACTGTAATCCTTTGTGGGACATAGGGCCAGTGTGCGATACTGCATACCAGATTCATTGACCATGATGGGTTATGTTGGCAAATCATAAACCCATGTTTCGGAAATAGTCCAAATTCCATTAATTAATTAATAAGGAAAATACTATTCTTCAATTCACTATTCCGTCTATAAATATCGCGGTTTCTTTCTCGAACTTTTTCGTGTGTGGATAGGGGACGCAAATTCGAACACATCATTCTTTCTAATACTATGGCCTCTATCAGACGCGTACGGCATTTATTCGCGGATCCGGATGCGCTGATATTGTGGCTAGTGTAGTTTCGAAGTCGAACGCATCTCTCTAGCTTACTTTGGTCTCAATCGGAAGACCCGTTATTTGAAAATAGAGCTCACATTTTAAAACCAAGAGCCAGCGGTTTGGACGAAGTTCATATGTTAAATGAAGACTTTTTCTATTATGCCCTCACTATTTTAGTAACACCTCTGAGGTGGCACTTTTGAGAAGCACTTATTGATAAAATTTAATGATGCAGTTAAAAAAACACATGCAATTATTTGTAATAATAATGATCAAATATATTTTTTTGCACGCAGGCCTCAGTACTGATTATCTGACAATATACTAAATGTCTGACAATGGCCTGAAAATTGAAACCACATACAATTGTCAGAAGACTAAAAATGTGTTGCGCAAAAATGCACTTTATGGGGTGCTGAAATGAAAAAAAAAAATCTCCCTGATTGTTACCTTTTTATGGTGGTAAACCCCTATCACTCTTTTAAGGAGCGTTAAAGTTTATGTGAAACTTCTTTATTTGGAGGAAAAAATAATGTTGATCGAATGTAGTTTTTTTAAATAACTGCATCATCAGATTTTACTCCCTAATTCTCAAAAAAAGGAAGCGGTAGGACTCCTATTTACCGTATTTGGGTAATACGGGTAAGTTTATGATGGACATCAATTTAATAATTTTTGCAAACAATAACTGCATCAATTTACCCCTAACTCAAAAAAGGGAAGGGGTTGGGCAAAAAGGATTTTTTTTGATGGAAATCGATGAAATGTTTTTGGCAAAAAATAACGGCATCATTAGTTTTACCCAAATGTGTCTCTCAAACCTTAAGTCGTTTTACCAAAATATTATTGGCACAACATTTCCGCATTTTATTTTATTTATATTTATATTTATTATTATTATATTGCGAGGCATGCCAAAAATCGAATGAAATATGTCAACTGTTGAAATTTCATTTTGTAAAAACATTGATTTGGAATGGATGCAAATGGATACTCTTAATACCACAAACACAAATGAGTGGAAAAATAATGGGTGATTCAAGTAGAGATTCTTTTTTCAATAGTTTTTTTTGACAGATCACGTGTGAGTCGTGTCATGCTGTCATGTTATTTTTGTTTAGTATTGTTTGGCATTTCATAAT
>JANSTU010052417.1:0-20213 GCA_027564075.1 Bolitophila hybrida
CACAAACAGCACATTAGCATGACCTGACCAGTCGTGTGAACCCGTAATGGTCAATGAATCCGGTGTGCGTCATCGCACACTCGCCCTATGTCCACAAGGGATTACAGTAATGAGAGATTTATACAAACTATATTTTTTAAAATTATTACAGTTATTACAGGATATATGCAAAAGAAAAGTATACTTACATTAATAACAGATTTCCTACGCTCGGCGATGGACGATTAACAGAGGCTTAGAGTAATTTGGCAATATAAAGATGGTAGCAAAAATATGGGGATGATATATTTTTTAATACAATGTATATCCAATTTTACATATTTGTTGTTAATTATTTCAGTTTTAAGATGGCGAGATATATTTTAAAATATATCTTTAAAATAATTTATTTTTTAAGTAGATCCAGCATCCCGCAACGCAATTGCGCTATTTTAAAGTATTATATTAATGTTTAAATGCAATAGCTAAAGTATATAATTTGTTTCATATTGTTATTGTCAACACGTTTATCGCTTTCGAATTTATTATTTTTTATATATATATATTTTTCGAAGTTTCATACTCACTCACATTTGTAGAATACGAATTTCGCAGTGAGTGGGTGAGCGACGTGGTCACGGAGCGGCAAAATGGTTAGTGAGCGAAAGGACCTGTAAAAAAATTGAATTAATTTTGTTGTTTGAAAACATGTCATGCAATAAGCAGACATGTGATATTTTTTGTTTTGTTGACCTGAAACAATAGTATTTTGTGCCAACAATTTATTTTTTACAACGTTTAGTTCAAGCGATTTTATGTGTACGTAGCATTACAAATGACATATGAACGACGATAACCCATGCTATATCGTTACTAACTTCAGTGTAGTACATGTGCACAAAATATCGGCCATTTTTAAATTGAGTGCAATTTGACAACTGTCTTTTGAATGCTACATATTTGCGAAGAAATTTATAAATTAACGCATGATCTTAAACCTAACAAAATAAGAAAACCTTCCAAATTGGCATCTAATGTATCAAACTAAAGGGTCAAAGTGACTATGTGCGACGTATGTGCGGATTTCTTACATCTGCTAGTCTCATGTAAGTTCTGCCTTGTAAAAATAATTTATTTGACATTTTCCTTTTGTTCTCTCGGTGGGAGTCCCAACATAAAAAAATATTTGCACTTGTTTACCACAGAACCGTCCCGGTTTACTAATAATTGTAATTAGCATAGATGTATTCATAATCTTGTTTACATTATTCAAAACAATGTATCGACCACTCAAAATATACAACGTTTACAACAATGTAGTTTCATACGCAAAGCAATATTTCTTCTATGAAACATTTAATTTGTGTATTTTTTCAGATGAATCGCGGATTAGCAGCAATGACACAAAGCATCCGTCGTTACATAAGTCTGAAGTCGAAACAGCCTTTGGCTACATCCAGACATGGCCTCAACGGTATTTAATATAAAAACATACGATTTAGACTACAGTTTAACACATTGTTTTTTAAACCACTTTTTAGACAGTGCATGTGTTGTTACCGAGATAACAAGAACTTTGAGCGATTCAATTTGGTTGTACAGTCTATGATCTATTTAGCAGTGTGCCACTTGAAGAATATTCAACATTTTATCGAAACAAAACCGAAAAACATAGTGGTTCAGAATAATAATACACCAGGAGGAGGAACTGCATCAGATAGTACACGGACCGAAGAGAAAAAAGACGAACTATGTCTAAGCGAAAAACTCTGGACATTGCCAGAAGTGGAAAAACTATTGATTTCCATTTCTAAGGCATTTCTGTTAAACTTTCCACTATATATAGCTTATAAACATGGCGTTCACTCACGACTGGATGAAATTTCAGCACAAGAGATTCAGGTAAACATACACATTCTGTGTACATTATGTTTGTATCATAATATTAACGTTTCCAATTTGCAGAGTCTCAGCATGTTCTGTGATCTACATGACAGTGAAATTCCGGCATTTCTACTACGCAATGTTACACTGTACTGTAATAGCGGAGGATTTCAAGCTATAATGGCATGTTTTGAGCTACCGAATTTACCTGTTTCAACAGCTCATGCAATAACAGCTGTTATATCTAATTTAAAACTTTGGCTAAACTATCGCAGTGTTGTACAGTTATTTGTGCCACTTCGCATTAAAGTGTTGCAGTATATGTGCCGGTTAGCCGATCAAGATTTGCGATCGCCTGCAACAAGATCTATGGCTGATTTTATGTGGTCTGCAATAAAAGATCCACTGGATACGCAGGTTTCGTTTGACACTGAAGGATTAGCATTGGCTTTCAAATACTTTACATCAACTACTTTGACTATGCGGCTAGCTGGTACGTTTCATAGAAAACATTTTTTATTGGATAATAATTGTTATTATTTTTTTAGGCATGGCACAGGTCAACGCACACATTAATTCTTTTAATGATATTTGCACCTCAGAAACCGTAGCAGAAGTTGAAATTGTAGGACAGAAACTGGCTGATTGGCTTACAGAATATCAAATAATATCACACTTGTTTGGTCCAAATTTGCATGCTGAAGTAATTAAACAATCACATGTTGTGTTAAACTTTCTTGCTGTTGAGAATCAAATAACCGAGGAAAATATAAACATGATTTGGCAGGCAGCTCAATTGAAACATTGTTCTAAGCCTATATATGATATCTTACCATCGTTGGTAAAAAATCTAGCACCACCGCCTGCATTGCACTTGTACTCACTTTTGTGTAGACTTGATCCAAAGGAGCATACAGAACAAGTATATTTTATATTATTTAACCTATTTTTTTGTTGTTTTCCGAATATACGTATTTTACATTATAGAGTATTTACATAACATCGGCATTGACAAAGCTCATTTGGTCGCGTGATGGCTTGCGACAACAGATGGAATTGCCTACTGCAGCTGTTCGAATGGCGCATGTCGGATCAAGTTCAGAAAACAGCGTCAGTTTGGATGGTAGCAACAGCGAAGATGAACATCCAGACGATGATAGCTCAGATGGACTTAAAAGTACCATTGACATCGAAGGCTGTGGTTCTGATTCCGGTCCAACACCTTGTAAGCAGCCACGACATAAGAACTGTTGTGACGAGACAACTGATGGTAAATCATATTATTTGCATTATGCAAACATTATTTTAATATTTCTTTTAAAATTAGATAGCAGCAAAATAGAAGATATAGCAGATGAACAGAATTGCACAAAAGATAAAGAAGAGGCGTATGGAAAAAACATTATTCAATCTATAACAAATAATAACTAATTATTATTTGCAGCCTTGTTAGAGTTAATCGAAGACATACATTGCAAGCAACGAGCAGCGATGAATGCATGGACGAATCAAATAATTTTGTAATGCGAAAACAGCTACGCAAACGCCGAAAAGGACGAATTATAACAAAGAAACAATTACATGATATCGAAACTATATCAGACGATGATTCAAACAGTGGTGTTAATGATAGTGATTGTAGTGAATTACCTATAAAATCTACAATGCTGCACGGCGATGTGCCATTCTTAGGAGCTATTTCGGATAATCATCTAATCGATTTGCTTAGTGGTCCCGAAAACGATGGAAGCTATTCGTCACCGCATAGCAACAAGTCTGAAAAAAATATGGCCGATTTTGAGGATGAAGATTCGCCGTGCGAGGAGGAATTAGCACAACTAGCGGCAAGCTCTCATTGCATTGGATACCCACCTAGATCACGATCGCTCAGTATAAACGAACGTTTCCTGTCTAAAACTTCAGTAAAACCATCGAGAAATGCTCCCATCAAAATTATGGAAGAAGCACTTAAAGACAGTCACAACCAGACTGCTTATTCTATTGCAGAAGTTTGTCAGTCAGGAAACACTTTACTCTGGGATCTTCTTATGGATGATAAAATAGTAATACATATATATATATATATATATATATAAATTCTAAAAAAATGTAAATTTTCTAAATGTTTTAATTATAGGGTCAACTCGGTGAATCATTAGCACTTGAGACTGAGAAAGTTCTTGGCACCCTGTTGTGTTTCAATACGGAAAAAGTGATTCGAACAAAATTTATTGAAGGCTGCCTCCTGAATCTGTCCATGAACAGAAGTGTTGTGGTTAGTTTGCGATTACTGCCAAAGTTATTGGCCTCTTTTCAGCAATTTCGTGCTATAGATACACATCAGGTTACAATGTGGGCAGAACGACAACACAAGATGATGCATCACTTTTTTAATAACCTCAAGTTCTATGCAAAATCATTCAAGTCCGATAATCATGGACAAGTATTGAATATGAACGGTTTGCCGATGTATTCCCATCTTACTCAGGTCCAAGTTCGTTTGCAATTCTTGACGTCCGTGTTTAGTACAATGGGATCACCCAGTGCTTTTCGCTTAAGTCTTGAACAAGTTGATGCTCTCTGGGAATGGCTATGTAATGATGCAGAATGTTCAGATTGTTTGTTTGCATGGTTGCAAGGTCAGGCAAAAGGTTCGGATCAGCATGCATTAGGTATTGATACATTGCAACATTTATATCTTAAGAAATTGCCTGAATTAAAACCAGAAGGAATATCAATGGTGAGTTTTTTTAAATATCTGCATAAATTTATTTAATTATATTGTAAAATATAATTGCAGATTGCCTTGGGATTATTCCAACAACTTTGTAGCCTGGCACGATTAGCTGCGGCTCACTATGAGACAGATTCTTCTTTGGATATTGTCGGTATGAGTCACTTGTGGAAAATTGCTCTGCGTGCAACAAACACAGATGTCTCATTGGCTGCAATTCAGTACATTAACTCATATTATATGGGTCAACAGTTGAAGTTAGAAAAGGAATTTGTTGCACACTGCATGAATCATCTGAAACAGGCTGCAGATGATCTAAATAAGTGAGTTGATTGTTTTTTCAGAGTATAACTGTGAGTATTATATATATTTTTTTTTAAGACCGGAATGTCAGGAAAATGCGTTGATGTGCGTACAACGTGCTTTGATGTTACTAAACACTCACTTGGATACGTTTCGACGTAGATACGCTTATCATTTACGAAGATGGGCTCTTGATGGTAAAAGTTTTGGATCGCACAGTGCTTTACGAAATGAAGGTATTGGTCCACAACTTCGAGTAGTTCTACAGCCCGCTGGTGTGCCGGATAAATCGATTCTTCACCTGCATACAACTGATCTTGTCGCTGATTTAAAAGCTGAAATTGCCAAGTGGTGGGAAGGTCTTAAGGGATGTGCCAAGTCATCTGGGGCATCAGCACCAGTTTTGGGACTACTATTAAGTGAGGGTCCTTTGCGAATAATTACACAAGGTCAAGAGATTACTTCAGAATACGATGAACGTAGCCTGTCCGATGTTGGTTTCAAAGACAATCAAATGGTGTATGTTTCTCTGGGTGGGCGAGGTGGTCGCCGAAGAGAACCAGCTGATCATCCGTCCCTACAACCACCTCCACCAAAGGAATGTTTACCCACCGTTCTATTGCTACAGCCAAAATACTTTGAAGAACTGTTTAGCCTAATGCAGAGCCTTGGGGATATGAAATTAATTGGAAAAGGTGGAAATATGCAACCGCACACAAAGGCACAGCTTTTATCCCGACGTGTTTGGGAAATCCTTGCTATGCTTCCTACGAATCCGGATATTTTAAACAAATTTAAGAATATTGTACCCAAGTCTGATTCAGCGACAGATATCACAGAGAATCCATCATTTGGAAATCAAATTCAAGAATTACTTGATCCGAATAATCTTCAAAAGTTTATGTATGCCATACACATTGTCGAGAGCCTGGCAAAGACTAAACAAACGGGTTGTTGTACCGGTCATGCTGATCAAAAATGTAATCAGAACAAAACGAAAACCTGTGGATCAGCAAAAGTGCGTATCAAGACTCAAGAAACTGCTGAACAGAAAAACTCTGATAAATCTGAAGATTCTTCAGTAACCGAGGAAGAGAAGGAATGTGATAATGATCATCGAGAACACAATTCAGACCGTGAAACGGACGAAAGCCGTAATCATATAAAAGAAAAACCAGTACATTGGAGCGAAGTATTTACAAAATGTGGTGGTTTACGACATTTGTTTGATATATTAATGTCGGGTATGCTGCAAGCGGATAAAGATGGTTATGATTGTAATGAGTGGCGTAGTGACTGTTTAGCTAGTCTTTTACGAATTATATATCACCTAGGCGTGTCAGATATTAAACCAGAAGACTCTATTTTGACCGTACCCGAACTTAACGAGCAATTGTTACAGATAATGTTACCGAAACCAACGTTGCGTCGATTAGCTTCTATTCTTAACGATGCAGGTCTTCCAACGAATCCGCATCATTATAAGACTGGTTACTGGGGAAGAGCCCAGGTTATTCATTTTACAATGAATCTACTTGTGAGTTTAGTCCATTCATCACCACAGTCTCGAGAATATCTCTGGTCAGAACCAGAAATTTGTGGTTGGCTAAAACGGTTTATTTTAGATGATCCAGAACCAGCTGTACGTCGAGAAGCTTGTGCCGGTCTATATAGAATTTGTTTAGGCAATTCCATAACGTATCACGCTCTAATGGCTCCACTTCTAACAAAACTTGTTAGTTTTCTACCAGATGCAGAACGAATGGTACAGCAGAATCCAAATCCTCAATTCTTGTGCGATGATGGTAAAGAACCTTACGGACCAGCATGTCGCGACTACTTTTGGCTCTTGTGTCGTTTAGTTGATACACTATCACCAGATATGATCAAAGAGAGTTTAACAGAACCACAGACAGCATCAATCGATGTTGAAGCACTTTGTCACCAAGTTGCAGCTGCTATAATACGTCGAAATTGTCTTGAAACTCGTTACGGCAATCAAGATGATGGACTTGTCGGTCTGCTTAATTTAATGACAAACCTTATAAAATACGATCCACCATTTAAATCAAGTCTAGAGGGTCAACAGTTTATAACAGATCTATTTGATTGTCTCTTTGATTTACCATCACCGCAAAATCGTCAGAAACCAAAGTGTAAATCACAAACTGCTCGTGGATCTGCTTATGATCTACTCGTTGAACTAACTAGATGTACTCCGGTTAACTTTACAATATTGCATGGAAAACTCATGGATCAACATCGTCCAGGTCCACATTCACCATATCCATGGGATTATTGGCCACGTGATGATGGTCGCTCTGAATGTGGTTACGTTGGACTCACGAATTTAGGTGCAACGTGTTATATGGCCTCATGTATTCAGCACTTGTTTATGATGCCACAGGCTAGAGAACAGATTCTAGAAATTGGACCAGATGTTGCATTAAAGCATGCTACGACATTGCAAGAATTGCAACGTATGTTTGCCTATTTAATGGTAATTTAAAAAATCTTATTTTTTAAATAATTTTATATTTAAATTGTATCTGTTTTAAGGAATCGGAACGAAAATCCTATAATCCACGATCATTTTGTCGAGTGTACCAGATGGATCATCAACCATTGAATACTGGAGAACAAAAGGACATGGCTGAATTTTTCATTGATTTAGTTTCTAAACTTGAAGAAATGACACCGGAATTAAAGACACTTATAAAACGACTGTTTTGTGGTACACTCAGCAATAATGTCGTTTCGCTAGACTGTGGTCATGTCAGTCGTACACTAGAAGAATTCTATACAGTTCGATGTCAAGTAGCCGATATGCGTAATCTACAAGAATCGTTAGATGAAGTTACCGTAAAGGATACACTTGAAGGTGATAATATGTATACGTGTTCTCAGTGTGGCCGAAAAGTACGTGCCGAAAAGCGAGCTTGTTTCAAAAAGTTGCCGGAAATTCTTTGTTTTAATACCATGCGCTACACTTTCAATATGATCACAATGTTAAAGGAAAAAGTGAATACGCACTTTTCTTTTCCAATGCGCCTTGATATGTCCGGATACGTTGAGAAAACCTTAATGCCCCAACAATACCAGGAAGGCAGACAGAAATTCAACGAGAAAAACGAATCAGATAGTGCAACTAATATAAATGTAGAATCTAGCGAAAAAAGCAGCCAAGAAACATTGTGGCCAATTGAAGACGAATTCAGTGGATGCTTCGAGTGAGAATATTATATTTTTCCTTTATTGATTAAATGACAAAAAATTAAATGTTTTACAGTTATGATCTAGTTGGAGTAACTGTACATACAGGTACCGCAGATGGTGGACACTACTATAGTTTCATAAAAGAGCGCAGTTCTCCAAATGGTCAACAGGATCGTTGGTTTCTTTTTAATGATGCTGAAGTAAAAATATTCGATCCTTCACAAATTGCGGCAGAATGCTTTGGTGGAGAAATGATTGTGAGTCCTTATCAAAAAGTCACAGTTATTGTTTTATTAAAAAAAAACTTTTTCAGAGCAAAACCTATGATTCGGTTACAGAGAAATACATGGATTTTAGTTTTGAGAAAACCAACTCTGCCTATATGTTATTTTATGAGCGTAGTTCTGGAAAGGCTAAAAACGATCCAGTCACAGACGGAGGTCCCAGCAGTGAACCTTGTGAAAATCAAACACCCATCAGTTTAACACCGACTGAAGTTGCGTCTGTGGTTGGGGATGTCGTCAATTCAGTTGACATTAAAGAAAGCACGAATCATTCTGACATTTCCGTTCATACTCAATGTGCTGACAATGATAAGACTGAGTCAGACAGTGTTCTTACACTTTCTGATACTAATGTGGGACGGAACATTTGTGATATAGTTAGTAAGAGCAAAAGCAAAACGATCTGCAGTTCAAAATGTGACATCACTCAAAAAGTAGTTTCAAAAGCTAACGGTAAGACCAGCGTGTTAAGCAAGGAACTCGAAGAATGGATTTGGCAAGACAATCGTCATTTTCTGCAGGATCGTAACATCTTTGAACACTCGTATTTCAAGTTAGTCGTTTTTTTTGAATTCAGTCTGTAAGTAAATACTTTTACAATTTTTTTTTATTTTATTTTTTAGTTTTATGTGGCAAATTTGTGGACACATACCACAAACACTGTTGCTTCAGACCGACGTCACGTGCATTGCAGCTCAATTGTCAGTTTCGTTTTTTATTGAAACATTTATACATGCCAAGGAAAAGGTAGCAAAAAACATAATATATATATATCAATTTGATGATTTATAATACTTTTTTTTAAAGCCAACTATGGTATTATGGGTGGAACTACTGACAAAACAGTTTAATGCTAATCAGGAAGCATGCGAATGGTTTTTAGCACATATGTCTACGGAACCATGGTGGCCAGTACAAGTGCTAATACAATGTCCAAATCAAATGGTGCGCCAGATGTTCCAGAGACTAGTGATTCATGTTATTCAACGTTTGCGAATATCGCATTGTAGTCTTTACTTAAAATCCGAGTCAATCGAAGAAGACAAAGATTCTATAGGTAATGCATCTTGTGTGACGCGATTCATTAAATCGCTGATCATCCTAATGGAACATGGAGCAAAAGCACATCTACGTCATTTATCAGAGTTTTTTGGACTGTTGTACGAGTTTTCCAGAATGGGTGAAGAAGAGGGTATATTTTTACTAAAAACTAATGTAATACGAAGTGTTGCGGACTTTTATCTTGGAAACAAGAATCAAGATTGCGTGAGTTTAAATCAATATGAATTTATTATTATTAAATACAATTTATTTATTTTTTAACTTTTAGATTGATACATCATCGGATAACGAAGATAATTCATCAGATGAAGCTTCGCTATCTGTAGATAAAGCTAGACCTGCGTCATTGGACAAAATGATCGCTTTAGTTGCGTCTCTGGTAGAACGCTCAAGAGGATCGGATTTAAGATTAAATCTTTCTACAAGAGATTACAGTGCAATTGCTGGTGGAAAAGTAAAACTATTTTCTTATCTTCGAATTATTCGATTAATATATTATATATTCTGTTTTAGGGTTTTCCGTTTCTATATCAGCAGATTAAAGATAACATAAATCCGCATCAGACAAAACATCTGATTCATGCGTTATGCCGATGGGATGAGCGTCTAGCAAATCAGATTATTACTATGCTTTTTTCATCGGTCACAAAACATACCGAACTCTGTGGACCATTCTTTAAACTATTAACTCTATTAACTGAATCGTCTGGAGGTCCGTCTGGATTACCTTGTTTCTCACAACTAGTTCTACAGCGCGTTTGGGAAGCAGCCGAATTTTGTCCACAATCAGCACTCGACTGGCTAGCAGTGCAGGCGCCACGCAACAAAATTGCCCATGCTTGGATTCTGCAGTCTGCTGAAAATTGGGTCGAACAATTTATGCTAGGGCACAATAATTCTAGAGTCCGTAACGGTAAATAATTGTTTAAAATCTAAAACACACATAAACTAAACTTTTGTGGCTATTATTTAGCTGCTGCGTACTTGCTTGTATCGTTAGTTCCTTCGCAGTCGTTTAGAGCAAACTATCGAGCAACATCATTAAAATTATCTATCCAGCCAACCCAACGCGAACTAAGCAGTGAGGCACAGTTAATTCTGCAAACAATTCTGAATTTACTGTTGAGACTATTGCGTCCTGCTCGTGCTTACACAGACATTACCGTGCATGGGCCAGGAAAACTAACATCCTACTTTGGACTGATGACTTATTTTATGGTTTCTAAAACCGAAAAAATAATGGTAATTGAATTAAGTAGTTATTAATTGCATCGTTCGAATTAATATAATTTTTTTTTAAATTTAGCTTGGACCTTTTTTGCGTGCTTTGTGGGAGCTTTTTCATCCACGCTTATCCGAGCCAAGCGTTCCTGCCCATCATAATAAACAGGCTTTATTGGCGTTTTGGCATCACGCTACAAATGACTGTCCGGAGAACGCTCAGATTATGGCAAACTGTCAGGAAATCACTCGAAATATAGCCTTTAATTATATTTTGTACGTATTTTAATTATATATTTTTTTACATGTTATTAAAATATTTTTTTAGAGCTGACCACGAGGACACCGATATCGTTGCATACAATCGTGCTATGCTACCGGCTTACTATGGACTTTTAAGATTTTGTTGCCAACAAAGTCGTGCACTTACACGACAATTAGCTGCCCACCAAAACCTTCAGTGGGCATTCAAAAACATCACACCACATCCAACCCAATACGCAATGGCCGTCGATGAACTATTTCGATTGATGACGCTGTTTGCCGCTCGCCATCCAGATGCATCCGAAGCAGAACAACGAGAAGTTTCAGCATTTCGACGTACAACTCTTACGTCTTATCTAAGTAGTATAGACGCAAGAGTTGCATGGAACACGTTAATAGCTGCACTGAGAATACTCGTAGACAATGAAGATGATCGACTGTTTGTTGTATTTAACGGTGGTATTGCAATGTGTTTTGATGCGTTACACACATTACATTCCATGTATCACGAAGCAACGGCCTGTCACGTGTCTGGTGATCTGCAAGAACTATTAACCGAACTTGTACTGCTGGTCAGTACGTTGCGCATAAACTCTAGGGAACAAAAAAAACGTCCACCTGCTGTAGCTTTAAAAGGTCTAACTGATGCGCTTAAGCGTTTGGCAACATTACTTAATACGTACAATCCACCGGAAATGCAAAATCTTATTTTGGATGTGCTTAAGGAATTGGTGCGAAACCCTAATTTAGAAGTAACTAATATCTTGGCACCGATATTTATGACATGTCATGTGCAAGCTCAGAATTCACCAAACAATGTTACACCACTGGGTCCTTATTTTCCAAGACGTGGCTCGAAAGTACCATGGCCTACAATAGTTAAAAACAGTCCTCGACCTCCGCGGCCCATGGTTCAAATGAGTCTTCCACATACACAAATAATACAGCATGGCATAGACAAAGATTTCGATGCAGCTCTCAAGACATTCTATAGACCTTATCATGATTTTCTGGATGTTATGCTCCGTATGGCTGTCAATACAAATCAACTAAATGAGTCGCTAGTAAACCTAAGTTGTTTAGCGGGAATTGAGGCTGCTTCGTTGCATTTCAATTTGTTTCCAAAGTTTTGGGTTGGCATTTACAACAACAAAACCACTAACAAGTATATTTATAGTTATTAACTTTTGTTAGCAGTCTAAATAGAATATTGAAACTTTTTCTAGATACGTTGATCTGCTTGTAACAAATCCACACTTAGTCGATTATGTGGATACACTTTTACGTGACGAACGAGTTTCGCTAAATGACCCAATTGTTATGAGTTTTATGGAACTATACTATCCCAAGGCATATTTGACAAATTATTGAATAACTAATTTAAAAAAAGTAACATATGATTTTGTTTTTTAGGTCACATCCAGAATTCAAGTGTCTCGATTGATTGAATCGATCTGCCAAATTATAACGGCCAAAGAGAACTATGAAGATTTATGCGGTGATTTACTAGCCATCAGAATTATTGCTCAAACGTCCGGAATTCCGGGATCTGTTAAAGATCAACTGCACAGTTGCTTAAAAATGATTTTAACTAGGTTTAAGGATGAATTTAATCAAGAAGGTAAATTTTAGCATTACATTTTTTATGATCATATTTTAAAATTATTTGTTTTTTAAGGAGTCTCCCCACCAAAGAAACGTAAAATAATAGAAGGCGAAACGGAATTATATGTTTCAACAGCTCCACTTACAACAGCTAATGAAAATAGCAAATCTTCAACAATGCCATCGGAATCTGAATCGTTTGACGAGGATAACAAGAAAATGGAAAAGCCTATCGATGAAAACACCGACGCCGATGATGAGAACGACGATGAAAATGAGCAAGGCTGCAACGAAAATTTAAAAACATCTATATCAAGCTCACCGACCGACGAACTCAAGGAAAAGTCACTCGAAAAAAAACTTCTGAAGAAAATTGAAATTAATTTAGAAACGATTTTAGAGTTCTTTGAGGGTGAAGGTGAAGGCAGTAAAGCCGAAACCCCGCCTATAATCGAATCGACCGGTTAAAAATATATTCTATTAAGTTAAGTTTTAACAATTATAGTAGCTTCAAAAAGAAATAATT
Source organism: Bolitophila hybrida (assembly GCA_027564075.1). Classification (NCBI taxonomy): domain Eukaryota; kingdom Metazoa; phylum Arthropoda; class Insecta; order Diptera; family Mycetophilidae; genus Bolitophila; species Bolitophila hybrida. The sequence continues at coordinate 13,079 of JANSTU010052417.1, forward strand.
TACATTTATTTATTTAAACTCAAGCATATAACTAAATATGACAGCAAACTAAAAGTTTTTTTTATTATTATTAATTACATATGCATACAAGATATTATTGAATCGATAAATTAGGTTTTGTTATGTTTTTCCTTGTACAAAATTTTTTTATATTTATTCGACAATGGACTCCTCAAATTTAAGATTAAGTTTGAAAACTTCTTTTCTGTGTAACATTGTTCATCACTTTTATAAATAAATAATATAAAAACAAATAAAAGTTGTTAAAAACTCAAATTGTTTTTATTTGTTTAAATTAAAATATTAAGATGATTTCTTAAATCTTTTATTCATTTCAACTACGTACAAATAAACATGAATATTTAATGTATTAAAAGAATAGATACTAAATTAATGAACTTGACCCTGTTTTTTATAAAATCTATACCAAGTATGATACGAGTAAATTGAAAAAAATACTACATGCACAAATATCTGCTTACGGGAAAAGTTTAGCTTCTTTCAAATAATTACGCTTAATAACTTCGATGGCTGTCGGAGAACAGGTTGCATTAATAAGACCAGCCATTGTTTGGTACTCTCTATACATTTCCACGTCCTGCTTTACCTTTGGATCGTACCGCTGGGAGTTTGAGCGCAAGAGCATTTGGAATTCCGTGTTGGTAATGTTTTTAATGGGAAAACAGAATTCTGTACTTGTTTCTAGTAAGCTATTTAGTTCGGATTCACTCAAGTAATTTGATTTATAGTTGTTCAACTTAAGACGCTTACACGATTCCGGATTGAGCAAATATGTAGCAATATTATCCAGCAATTTCAGGTGTGTTTGCAATGATATATCATACAAACTCGTAATCTAAAAACAATATTTTTACTTTAGAATTTTAATTTAATTTAAAAAAACATATTTAATAACCTCATTTGGATTTATAAGAGCCTGTTTCAGTGCATCTGGTACACCACGCGTCAACTGAGATATTTGCATTTTTACAATACACTCTTCCATCTGAGACTCTAGGTCATTTTCCTTTATAATAATATTTATTTTAAATGTATATCTATATTTATTAAAATTATTATATTTGTTTACCAGAGGTACCCATGTATTGATCGATAGAGCGGTTTCCATGTTTTCTACATAATGCCACCATTTAGGCGGAACAACTAGAATGTCTCCTGGCTCAAGAATTGTGTGATAGGCATTTTCAATTCCTTCAAAAATACTCAATTTAATATGTTTTTTTTCTTTTATGTTAATCATACACAATAAATATACCTTTGAACTGCTCCAAATCAGCAGGACTAAATAAATTCTCTTTGCAGTACACACTAGATTCCTCAAACGGCACACGCGTAGGACTTAGACTAGCGTCCGGAGGAAATAAAAACCAGGATTTCCTATAAAACAATAAGACATAATAAGACAATTATATAATTGCTAATATTTATTTATATATATTTAAATACATACTTTCCATAAACCTGTACCACAATATTACATCCGTATGTGTCATAATGACAAGATGTATGTGCACCCTTTGAACCAAGCCAGAACGAAATATCCTCAATGTTCTCGAAACCAAGAACCGAAAAATTGACGCCTTCGCGACAGTTTATTGGACACTCGTTTATATTTTTATAGCTGTACGCACTCCACGATTCCTGAGGTACATCATCGTTTGACATTTCCAGAAACTCGCTTAGAGTCATTTTCAATGAGCTTCGATACTTTTCCCATTGCGGATCTTGATTGTGCAAGTTTTTTCCAATCTCGAAATTAACACCGGCCGAATTTGCACAAAAGTCCTCGTCAAAGGAGGCGCACCACTCATCAATAGTCATATCGAAACATTTCCATGGCAATTTAATACCCTTGAATCGATGTGGTTTTCTAATATTGAGTATAAGATCTTTAATGCTTTTAGAATTCATATCACAGAGCACACAATCAGTATAATATTTTTTTTGTATGTACAGTCTACAATGTACACAAAATTGTTGTTTGAGGTTAAGTTTTCGAAGACAAAGATTCCGGAAAAGTCAATAATTTCGAAAATATACACGGAACACATGGAAATAGGACTTAGTTAAGAAAAAATGACAGCTGACATAATACATTTCATATTTCTCCAGTAATGCGTTAAAACGGTTTATTTATTGAAAAAAAAAACGAGGAAAAAAACTAAATTACATAAAAAATACATTTTTATTTATTTAATTATTATTTTGTCTAATGCATTTAAAGCATTCCTTAAGTCTAAATTAACCATTAAAAGGTTATCTACATCATTTGCACTAATACGTTTGAAGTATTTCATTTCAAACATTGGCACGTAAGATTCGTTTATTTTTTGCAAACGTTCCTCGAGCTTACATTTTACATCAGGATTTAAAGTTTGTCGATGTATTTCATTTTCTGTTTCCTCTGTAAGACCCATTTCTTGTTCAATGTTAATTTTATACCTCCTAGAAATATGTAGTTTAAAGAATTTTAGAAAATTATATGATATTAAAAAAATTCTACCTTAGAATTTCTATAACATTTAAAGAAGTTAAGTGTGTAGATTTGTTGTCAACAGGGGAATACAAAACTATACGTCCATATGCCTCAATAAATGTTATCTCTTTTCCTACATTTGGTAATGGACAGTATTCACAGTTTAGCAATATACAGACAGCTTTATTCTGCAATCTGAATTTTCTAAAAAAAATATGGTAAAAGTTTGTTTGCATTATTTTTATTATTTTCTTACTCTGGCATAGATTTTATAGTAATGTTATAGAGTACATTGTGATTTGTGTTGTCTTTTCCAATTTGTCCGATAACCGAACAGTTGCCAAAGTGCTGTTTTGTCAAGTTCTGTGCAAATGCGATTTCTTCGATCAAGAGCTTTTTATGTTCATTAGAGAAAACTGGTAGTTTAAGTGAAAAATTCATTCGTTGATGGTTTTAGTAAATAAGGAAACAGCGAATTACTGTAATTCTATTTATAGAAAATGGAATATTTTATTATAAATAAATAGATTCTACACAAAGTCACAAATGACAGATGTTTGTTCACGAGTCAAAAGTATTGCCAGTTTAGGATAATTTATATTTTGTTTACAAACAAAATGCAGTGGCGAATTGTGTAACAAAGAAACGAATAAATATTACAACCTAAAATTGGCAATTGTTAACGATAATCGCAAAAACCGTCCTCTATTTTCATTTAAATTACCAAAAGCGATTATGTGAATGGAACAACTAAAAAAAAGCGTGCATAGTTCAGTTTTTTGTCGAATAGGTTAAACAAAATGTTATATTGTTATTATTATGCATACATTTATATTATTATAATTATGTATTTACATTTAGAACAAATATAAATACGACTGAACAATAAGTAATAATACTGCAATATTTGTGGAAGCAGTACCTCCCGATGTTGTACCAGAAAATACTTGCAACTCATTTATATTGTGTTCTAAAATAGTTTAGAGCTAGCGTTTTTTACAGAATCGCTATCCAGATGTTGTTTGGAATAACCTTAAATTTATTTTTCATTTTGCATGGTTTTTTTGGGAAATCGTATTTTAAAGTTTCTATATACAAAAAATTAAAAAATTCTCGTCAAAATATACACGATAAACTGTTTTTTTTTTCATAGATCTTTTTCTCGAAACTGAAAATATTCAGGATGGAATCTTCTCTCATTACCTCATTTTTGGGGTAACTTGTATTGATTCTACACTTAAACTCAAATTTCCAACAGGTTTTATCAATATTAACATATTTTTGGAATTAATTTTATTATTCATATCTTTCTATTTAACACTCATTTAAACCTAGCCTTGCTTTCTATTTATTTTTAAACCGATATACAAATTATGCTTTTATTTTAAAATCTATTTTCTTTTTAAATATTTATTTAAATTCAACCATATCTTTTAATTCAAATGTAAAGAGTCCATAGTGACTCACTACTCATTTCTCTTATACTAAAAGTGCTATTCGCAGCGTCACTTTTACTCAATGCAATTAATAATTAATAATTTTTAGGTTATATATATAGCATCAGTGCCAATCTTATCTGCAATTCAAACATTGTTTAAACTGGTCAACACTATCATTAAATACATTGTATATATAACAAAAATATTTAAAAGTTAAGTATGGCAATTCAAAATAAACAATCTAGTACTACCCTGAAATTTAATAAAATAAACAAAATTAACTGTCAAAACTCAAAATATACGCAATAACGCAATTCATGAATTCATTTCTATATTTATATAATTATATACAAACATTACACATATAAAAAAGTTATCTCTGTAATAAAAATAAGATATAATTCATAAAATAAAATAAATCAAATTACCATTCTTATAATATTCATAACTTTTACTCTAGAATTACAAATACTAAATTTAATCCAAGTGTTAAACAAATAAGAATATTTTTAGAACATTCAGCAATAAGATGGAACATGCAGATGCGAAAAACGAAAAAGCGATTCCATCGTGGTACAAAAGTTTCTGTGACTACATGAAGACAGATACAAGAGGAGTCGAGGTGATGATTAATATGTTTTTATAAAACTGTACTTATGTAATTTTTAAAAACTATTTTTAGCTTGGCGTTTACACGGCAGCCGGCGTTTTGTTTGTTACGGCAATATTCAAAATAAGACCTGTTAGTATTATAGATTTAAATTATTTCTCGAGTGCCTGGCACACGTACCATTAGTAGTAGTACACAAATTAATAATAATGTGCGCATATTAATAGATAACAAAATTTGGCAAACCAGCTGATATTCCCAAGCACTTTCTAAAACAGAAGATAGTACAAAAAGGATCGATCAGTTCCATCGAACCAAGTCAATTTGGTCCATTATTGAAAGTTAACCATAAACCACTTATTAATTTATTTTTCAATTCAAGTAATCGTTTGCCAGTAAAGGTACATTTAAATAATTATTTTTTTTATTTATGTAATATGTAAGCAATATTTCTAGTTATTTGGAGTTGAAATAAACGCTAACGGATATTCATGGTTACAATCAGTCAGTGTCAATCGAAATATTTCTTTTTTGCCAATACAGAAAGAACCGGAACACGTTGTATGTCGTGTGTATCTTTTAAATGGAACTAACACTAAGGCAAGTATAAATAATCGAATAATGTACTGTTATTTCAATGTTTTATTTTATACTTATAGGATTTAGATCTGGCAGAAGGTTTAGTTAGTCTTGGATTCGCAAGGATTACCGATATCTCTAATCTGCAAAAAGACAGTTTAGTAAAAGTTTATTTTGATAATCTTAAAAGAATTGAACAGAGGGCACAACATAATAGAAATGGAATGTGGTTGGAAAGGTAAGGTTCACTTAATGAACGTGAGATAGTAGGTTTTGTTATTTAATAATATTTTCTATTTTTTTTAGCTTACCGCAACAAATTTGGCCCGTTAAAATATGGAATCGTGTTTTGGACAAAATTCTCCAGGGAGTATTGCCAATAAAACACAGACTGCCCGAACTTGTTCGATAATTTTTTTAATATTAGACATTCTGAAGTTTATAAAAGTTTTTTTATAGAAAATATATATTAACTGTATTAAAAAAGTACCATTATAATTTTAAACCATTTAAATTATTATAGAAATGTCTTAAATTAATCCACTTATTGACTTAGTTATTTATACTTTTATATATTCTATCTAAAAATCATCAAAGCATTCCGACGACGGTCTCAAGTTATCGGTACTTATTAGCTTTCTTCTAGCACTCATGGATTAAGATGCAAACGGACTTATTATATCTATCAGGAAACGCGGTAAAGGTCGTACCCAAAATACCGCCTAGGAGAATATTTAACTTAGAAAACCGTAAATAATTTCTCTATGCGGAGACCTGTCATATTTTATATTATGTTTTGGAAACGCGAAATGTCAACGGTGATATAATTGAAGCAGTCTTCATCCTATACAAAAGAAAAGCCAAAAACAGACACAAACACGGCTACAGTCTTAAGAAGGATGGACCTTTAGCTAGTATTTTTTAAATGAATCGTGCACCAAAAAACCATCTTGTCTGGGATCGCAGAAAGAACTTCAACTACCAGCTTTATTAAAAACACATAAACTATAAAATATCTGAAGTTATAATTTACTGATATGGTTAGATATCAGATATTTAAAGGTAATTAAATTATCTACAAATTTGTTAAATAACTTTGTCAATCAGCTCATTAATTTTGGTGTAATCAAAAAAAACGGTGAAAAAAACATCCAATCAAAGTTTGCATTTTTACTTTTTATTCTTGATTTTTACCAACTGTCCTTCTATTCAAATAAACAACAATTCATAATTTTATTTTATTATATTTACATATCACTCTATTCTCGATTTGCATGTGTGGGTCTCAATTTAGATAGCGGCGCTGTATTCGCATCTTTACATACATGTAAACCCGTAAAATCTCGTCTTGTGTATGTCAGGGCTAACCCTTAATGCCTATAGTATATACCTCCGTGAGAAGTGATATCGAAATCTCGGTAAACTTACGCATGCGAAATGACATGTGAAATAAAATATGGAGAGACTTGTATGGATGAGTGAAGTGAAATAACGATTGTACGATGTGAATGTGAAAGGGTTAATAAAAAACGTCCACCAAGAAAAAAAACGTCCACCGAAAAAAATAAAACGTTCACGGATAAAAATGAAACGTCCACCAATAATAATAATTGTGTTCAATAATGAGCTCCAATATATTCAAAAATGACCTCTTATAAATTCAAAAACTTGCACCGAAAAAAATAATTCTGCTTCTCAAAACTAAAAAACGTGCTCCAAAAAAAAATGTTCCAATAAATTACAAAATGACCACCTATAAATTCAAAAACGTGCACCAAAAGAAATTATTGTTATTATTATGTTTTTCTGACAAAACAAAATTATTTTACGCGATTCGTATTCTGACGAACAATTTTATGAAAAATGTTTACTTATTAAAGATCATCACGTATGTATAGGGTGTTTTTTTAGAGGTTAGGTTTTCAAGACAGCTCTACTTTTTTCGTAGATGGTCTTTTTGACAGCTTTCACTTGATTTATGCTCAGTTTGGTTTGCCATTTCATAATGAA